>APFE031407803.1:0-12664 GCA_000404065.3 Pinus taeda
GTGTTGCTTTTTGTATCCTCATAATGTGCTATCAATTCTTCCGTAAAAATTGCCCAAGTGATAAATTGTTTACGAGAGCAAAGCCATTGATGCCATACAAACTGATTGGTTCCAAATATAAAGTTGCAATACGTACCTTTTGTGTGGTTTGCACATTATTGAGATCGAAAAATTGCTCCATCTGTAATATCCATGTTGCAGGATCCTTGCCATCAAACTTCCTCATATCGATTTTTGGAATATGGTGGGTCTTCGATCCAACATTAGAGCCTATGAATCATGATTAACATTTCTTTTGTTCTCATCATGAGTTTCCTTTACTACCCTTTCACCATTAGTAAGCATTTCTTGTAGAAACTTTGTTAAATCTATCTTCAAATCTGTCTTCAAATCTTCCATGCCTGTCTTCAAATCATCCATCTTAGCTTCCACGTCATTCATCTTAGCTTTTACACCTTTCTTTAAACAATCCATCTTAGCTTCTATGCCTTTATTTAAACCATCAATCTTAGCTTCTACATCTTTCTTTAAACTATCCATCTTAGATTATGTTCCTTTTTGTGCAAGTTACATTTGTTGCACTTGGTCTCATAATTTTGATATATCATGTTGCATTTCTTCCTCTTCTTCATGAATCATGTTAGAGCTTTCCGGTTTCCTACTAAGTGTTTGCATTTTCTTTCCTTGAGGCATCAATTATTGATAATAATGCTTTACTATGCCCTTTGAATTCCTTCAAACTAATTATTCAAAGCAAGCTTATGTAAAAATTAAAAAAAAAACTACATGCCTTTTTTCACTTTGTAGCAGCTTGATATTGAATCTGATGTATCTTTGTAATTTCAGATCATCCAGTTCTGAAATTACAACATGCATTAGCTCTCTGCATCCTCTTTCCAATGCCACCAGTCTGATCCAAGTTTGATTCTCTAGGGAAGAGTTATGAAAAATCTCCCACAGTGACCTGATTATAGACTAGTTCAGTAGAGCGAACTTGTACGACGTGCCATGAGTCACTGCTTCGACCTTTGGCTCTGAAAAATATATACAAGAAACTAAATTCCGTCCTCTTTCTATACCTTCTTATGAAATTTCAATCAGATTTCTAGAGAGAAAGTTATGACGATTTTCCCCAGGTCACCTGTTTGGAATGTAATTCAGGTGTCTGCAAAAATGCCAACTTCCTCAGGTCATATCTCCGCAAATATAGTGCGAAAAGCTCTGAAATTGAGACTCGAGATTTAGGGAAATTTCTTCTCAAATGGGATTTTTTTTAGCTTTTGTAACGTCTCAGAAAAAAAGTTTTAGAGAAAATGCCACAATGACCTATTTGGAGCAATGAAACCCTAGAATCCAATGCTCTCATACCAAATGTTATGGAACTAGCTCACAAAAAGATAGAAAAGATAGTTGAACGCCTTAGAATTTAGCCTCTTCGAGGGGCAAACCTCCTTTACATTACCAAATGAATAATCTGGATTGATTCAATGAAAAAAAACCTCCTTTCTATATATTAGGAGTCTAAGGAGTAACTAATATAAACCCAAACCGACCCTCAACAATAATAATTAAAGCCACAAAAATAACAATAGATGGATTCTATGGGGCACAGTAATAACAATATGGGGGAAATATGGGCACAACAATATTAATAAGGGATACAACTACAATAGTAATGAGGTAATCACTAGTATTATAGGGACCTAACACATAAGAAAACATATACATATATAATTTAAACTAAACAAGATAGCTGAAATGCAATATGACATATGCATGGAACGTGTTGGCTTTGTTATATTAGGAAGTGAAAGTTGTAGTCATACAATACAACCATGACCAACTAATAGTTCCAACACTGGAATGTTACAGTCATCGCTGCCTGCTCCTCCAAAGAGCTATACTAGCTCTACATAGTGGAGAAGCCAAGGATCGTTACAATACTCTCCAAGATTTCTCTGAGATACTACTATCAGAAGCTTGGTCGACCAAAAGCCTCTACAAGGAGTTATGAGGGACTATATATAGCAAAGGGTGGGTTGACCCTTGACATTCCCCTTTGTGATTGTTGATATACCCTCATGACTCTTCAACTACTATATGATTGTTACATTCAACTATCGACACTTGAACTTCCACTTGACAAGATGTTACATACAATCTACAAATGTACCCATGTGAGACAAAATAGGCTTGAGCAAGCCATGCAAGACATCATTAACACTTGGACAAGTGTTGTAAGACCAACTCTTAAACATCCTTGCAATGATTAACAGTGGTGAACTTATGCCAAGCTTGGTCATCTATGATGGTGTTAGTGCGCTCAATGATGATATCCTGTTGAAAGAGAACTCTTTCCTCCATTGCTATCGGGTACACTAGTATGGTTCCTTTGTCCAACTCATCTAATAACATGTGCATCATCTTCTTCAGTGCATTTGGACCAAAAACATACATATGCATAGTGTCTGTAATTATGTTTGAGTGTGTGTTGGTGGCCATGCACATCAAGTTATAAAAATACATGTTTAGCTCCAGTCAGACTTTGTTCTTGTCTTCACCTCTGTGAGTGTGCCAAATTGGTGGGATTGCATGCATGCGCACAATGACATCCGTGCTACTGAATACCTTTGCATTTGATCGAAAAAACTTCTCACCCTGTCTGCTCCATGCCAGCAGTTGGATGGGTCCATAACCTATATGGGCATGGTTTCATCGTGTATGTTGTGCCTTTTGTTGGGCCTATTCCTCTAGCAACTCCTTCTCTCTTTTATGCAGCTCATGTTATTCCTAGTTTGTTACTTCAACCCCTACAACTCCTTCTTTGATTCTCTCTTTGCCTTCACGAAAACTTTGTGACGTGTCATAACCTCATAGCCTCAAACTCCAATGTTGTCATCATGACAAGTGGATTCTCTTTGAACTTGCATCTTTGCTCCACCTTCATGTTTTCAACAACCTTCCTCTTGCATTTGTTGCTTATAGTTGTTCTACCTTTTGTTGTTGTTGATGGTGCTACTCGCTGTGACGCTCCTTCCATTTCACCTTGATATCCCTGTCCATGAGGAACTTGATATCTTCATAGATAGGGATTGTCATAGACACTTGATCGGCTACATTCCTAGTTGTGATCTAAATGGTGTCTTTGACTCCACTATCTTGGAAGTCATTGTACTTGTTCTACTAAGAGGCACACAAAAAAATGTGATACTTGGAGACATAGCAACACTCATGACAAGAAATCTATCAATCAAAAACCAAAACAAACTGAATGATTGAAATGAAACATACATGTGTGACTATCTGTGAAGAATGTGCAATTTTCACTAGGAGGCTAGGGTATTGTTGTAGCTATGAGATAGTAGTAGGTCAGCTACCAATGCTAGAATATCTAAAATAATTGTTTTGGGGATTTTGGTTTAAGTTTTTTGGAAGACCAATGAATGAAGATAGATGTAGAATTAAAGTAATTAATCCTTTGGGTTATATTAATACTTTAGCAAAGGGCTACTATAAAGCATTACACAATGATACAGATCAAAAATAGTGGTGAGTAGAAGACAACAAAAAATATGATTATAACAGTTTCCAGACTATAAACAGAATAATCATAAGTTGGAAAACCTTCTAAACTATGTCCCAAAATAGACAGTTCATTAATCCATTCTCTTAATATATGGCCTCTTCAAGAGCTTATAGGAATAAATTGAGACACAATTCTTGCTACCTAGATATCTCTACAAGTCATAAGCATATGAAGAAAAACACAATGATTGATAACTTAAAAAAATTACAGGATAACACAAAACTATGTAAAACTAGATTCGAAACCCTTTGCTTTGTATTAAGGTTCCAGAAAGATTGAGTACATCAAGTGTCAGCAAAAGCCTTCTTCAAAGGTAGCTTCCAGGTTCAAAGTAGTATTAGCAATCAAGACATTATAAGTAATGAACTATGAATATTGAACTTCGAACCCCTAACATCTTGAGAAGAGAGTTATTTATACAATAATAAACTTAAGAAATATCCTAAAACTAATTAATATTTATTCTAGCAAAGGAAGAGATCTTCATACAAGAAGATAGGGGCAGTTGTTGAATTGTTTCTTGTTGTCCCTTTTATTCAGGTTGTGTTGGCTTTGTTTGTTGATATTTTACCCTTTAAGCTACTAAATTGCTTGTATCCTTCATGTTGTTTGACTTCTTCATTTTTTATTTCATCTGATACTCATTAAACTCTATGCAATATCATTTGACCCTGCTGATTAACCTTTACTATTTCTTTTTACATTTATTGTCCATTTTAGGGTTTTTACTATATCTTTCAACATTAGATCCTTTTAGATTTTATGTTACAAGGTAAAGTAATCTGATATCATCTTCATATTTTTCATCCAAGTGTACGCAGGCTCTTTTATCTGTAAGCCTGGAACAAATGCTTTTCCTGTAAAACACATAAATTATTAAGAAAAACAGAAGTGATAGAGGAGGTCCTTAATGGCTTTATAGAGCTTGAAAGGACATTGGAAGGAGTCCTGAGCATATCGCAAGGCAAAGTGATGGTTTTTGTGGTTGAAGAAGCTTATGGAGGCTTTACTATGAGAACAGACAAAAACAGAGGAAAATGGTCATTTTAGCGTTTAAACAGGAAAAACAATGTTCCATTTAAATTATGACGCGACAGTGAACAATGACTATTTTGTCATTTTGAGGAAGGCGGTCTTCATCGCACCACTTATAAGGCGTGGGTGGTTTTCGTAACGGATCACCTGAAATGATCTGAGCTTGACACATTGCAAAGGAGGATGGTGAAATACCACTTTTCAGGTGGGTAATGTTTGTACAGAGAGTATGGCTGAAATCACCGAGGGTCGTTGGATTTGGATGGATTAGATCAGATATGGCTATAATGGATATATTATGGTTTAAAACCCAGATTAGCATTGTCTTGATGGTTAAATAAAGGTTTATTTATTTGATCGTTTAAATCATAAAAAATGATTTAACAAAGGAATTCTTTGCAAAACGCATATGGCGGACTTGAAATTTTATGAGTGCAAGTGTATATGATATTTGATTTGGGCTAATCACATATCACAATCGTAGTTTAGGGAAGGGTGGCCCATCGCAAGGAATGTGATAGGCATCGGATGCGACATGAGAATAAACAATATATAATATGTAATTAGGTTCGGCTCCCAATTACAATCGGAGATTGCAATGGTGGAATGTATATGCTTCGGTTGGGACTTGCGATGGGATGGGATGCAACATGAATATAGATTGTGATGTATATTTGGTCGGGTTCATGCCCATCATTGATTTCATATCACAATCAGGGAAGAGTGTATTCATATGAAATGCCTACGATGTGACAATATTGCGATGCGATACTAAAATACATAGTTTTATATAAAACTAAGGGTTTTAGGACATTTTAATAAGGAGTTAATATATATGGGAAAAAGACCTTTTAAGGGTTTTATACGTAGATTAGAGTTAATATGGAAAATGAGCAGAAAATGGGAAATAAACTAAGTAAAGTGCCTTTTAATGGTTTATTTACTTTTCATATGTGCATCAATACTTAGGGAAAACATATTTTTGTGGGTTTTTCATAGAAAAGGGGATTTTACATGGGATTTTTACTTTTCCTAGGTAAAAAGGGTTTTGACATTAGGAAAAAGGATTTTTATTGAAAATCAATGAATATGAACGTATGAAGGTGGGAAGGGAAATTAGTGAATATAGGGATGAATGGGGATGAATGGGAAGTTAATTAATCTATGCTGAAGACCTTCTTTTCCTTTGTGTAATTGAATCATGGACATAGAAACATATGGTCAAAGATGATATTTTACCTTTTGTCCAACCAATAATCAAACTTCTACAAGATTTCTCTACTTACCCTTCGGTTATCCTATCTTTTTTTCTTCACTTAATGGGTGCATTTAAGCTAGCAAACCCTTTTCCTTTACTTTTTATTTTATAAAATCAAACTATCTAAGTCTACCATTATAACCTCCAAGGTTTCATATTAAAATAATGAGCACCTTATTATTCTCTACCTAACTACTGATCTACCAAGATTAAACAGTTTTGCCAGATCTCTATTCTCTAACTATAAGATCAAATTTAAAACATGATGCAGTCAAGATTAAACTCTTTCACTGTCATGGGTTGTGGAATTTAAAACAAGCTCCACACAACCATTATTTTGCAAAAAAAGAGTAGTGTCATTTAGACTTGCTCACTTTCAGACTTTATTTGTTTTGTTCTCTTTCTAACCTAACATTTTCTTTTTATCTTCTTTTTTAGGACATCTAACCTGACATTTTTTTTGATATGGACATTATCATCAAGATATATATTTTTTCACTAACACTTTATTCACTATTGTTATGTCCATATTCTAACTTAACATTTTTTAAAATATTCTATCTTATCAAAAACAAAAAACAAAAATGCTACAACATTGGCTCCAACTGGGGACTACTTTCTCCTGTAAAATGTAGAGAACCTGCAGATCCATGTGCCTTCTCATCAGGCTGTGGAGTCCTTGCTATAAAAAATGGCATTGACATCTTGAAAAGAAAATAGGAGTATTTATAATGAAATCTTGTTCAACTTCTTAGTATTGAATGTAATGTTTGAGAAACCTTCCATTTACAGGATAAGTGGAATATAGCCCCTCAAGGTTCTGTAGCACAAAAGTGTTGTTAGCCTTCACTTCAGCAATTGCTAAAGGTCCAAACCATAGATTGTCAAATTTTCCATGCTTCCCTTTCTCTCCTGTCCTGACATCCAATCTTAGAACTAGATCTCCTTCCTTAAAGTCCCTTTCCCTGGGTCTTCTATCAAAAATGACCTTCATCTTATTCTAATATTTCATCAATTTGTATTGAAATTCATCTCTGTTTTCATTAATTTCAATAATCCAATTTATCCTTCTTGAAAATCATCAGGTTCATTTGTTGAATGCTGCAGGAATTTTAACACATGGAAGGCCAAATTGGTAGTGCAGATTGCATATTTCCCATAGACTAACTAAAATGGAGATTTTCTAGTTGATCTCTTTGCAGTGATTCTGTTTGCCCATACTGCATAAATCAAATGTGAATCCCATCCCTTTTTATGATCAGCTAGAGTCTTTTTAATTACCTTTACCAGACTTTCGTTAGATGATTCTACAAGACCTTTACCTTGAGGATAGCATGGATATGAATGATGTAATAGAATATGATATTTTTGGAAAAATTCAATCAATTTAACACTAGAAAAGGCCATTACATTATCAGTGACAATCTGAGTTGCGCAACCAAATCTAGATAAGATATGCTCCTAAACAAACTTAATTACTACTGTATTAGTAGCATTTCTAACTGGAATTGCTTTCACCCATTTTGTGAAGTAGTCTGTTGTAGTGAGGATCAATCTATGTTGATTACTTGAAGTGTGGTGAATCTCTCCAACAAAATCTAATCCACATTGAGAAAAAGGTTCTGAAACTATTGATGGAATGAGTGGAAGAGCTGCTGAATTTTGTTTAGCAGCAAACATTTGAGAAGGAACAGATCGCCTGACCTTTGCCCCTACTTGTAAGAACAATGTGGGCCAATAAAATCCTCCCCTCAGAACATTGTATGTTGTTTCTCTCCAAGCATAATATCCCACACAAAATCTTACATGAAACTGATCAATGGTTCCTTTAGTTTCCGATTTTGTTAAACATAATAACAAAATATTCAGTGGATATTTCCAGTATAAATTTTCATTTATAATACAATACTTTACTAATTTTAACTTAAGGGTTTTACGCTGGCTTTAGGATAATGATGTTGGACACTCAAAATGGATCAAGAAATTTAGAATATCTTGATACCAGTTTGACAACGAGAACATTTCATCAATGTGTATAGGAGTGATATGCTCTGAAGGTAGAGGTTCTTACGGATTCTCCCCTTTAAGAGGAGAGGAAGGTTCTTGTGGATTCTCCCCTTCTACAAGGAGAGAAGGTTCTTATGTATTCTTCCCTTGAGGATGAAGGGAAGGTTCGTGTGTATTATGCCCTTATATCTCTAAAACGGAATTGATGCCAAGTACTTTGAAGTTGGATTTAGCTAGAAGCTTGGCTAATCCTTGACCTTTTACTAGCTTGGTAGTCTTGTTAGTTAGATCAAACTCCATAACTTGAGTGATCTATCTACCTATTTTCGCATCAGTGACTGGTTGGGTTAGGACAATTTTCACATCACTATTAGGAACATAAGCAGTAATAGGTGAATGTAAGACATACATCCTGAATGATTTAAGGGCTTGAATGAGAGCATAGGCTTTCTTCTCACTGATGCCATACTGAAGCTCAACATCTCTCATAACCTTGTTGAAAAAGGCTATGAGTTGGTCATGGGAATCTTTTTTTTACTGTAATGGAATGACATAAAGGGTTCTTTCATAGGCAAAAGAGAAAATACTAAATGGTTTAGTATCATTAGGGCTAGGTAAGGTGGGAGCTTCAGAGATAGCCTTTCTTATTTGTTCAAATGCATGCCTAGAAGTGGGGGTCAATTTGACTTTATAGTCCTTTTAGACCATGTTAGTTATATCTTTTACAATCTATGCATAATTTGGAATAAACCTACTTAAAAATTTAAAATTTCCTAGAAAAGCTTGAACCTCCTTCTTGTTTCTAGGTAAGGTCAATGATTCAATGACAGATGCTCATTTGGGATCAATTACTACTCCCTCTTTTGAAATAATATGGCCCAACAATTTACCTTCTTTGACAACAAATATGGATTTATTTGGGTTCAACGATATTCCAAATTTTCTACACTTGTCAAAAACCTTCATCAAGTGCTTTAAATGATTTTGATCATATTTAGAAAAAACATTTATCTCATCAAGATAAATAACCACAAATTTATTTACTTGTCCCATGAAATCTATGTGTATGGCTCTATGAAATGTTGCTCTAGCATTGGTTAAGCCAAATGGCATCCTAGCGTACATGAATGTACCCGAGGGTGTAGTAAAGGTTGTCTTCTCTCTGTCTATTGTATCAACATTGACCCAATTGTAACGTGAAAAGCCATCAAGCATGGAAAGTCTTTGTGCTCCTAAAACCATTTGAATTAATTGATCCATTCTGGGCAACAGATAGTTATCTTTTAATGATCCTTTTTTCAGATTTCTAAAATCCACACAAAGTCTTATTTCAACATTTTTGTTTCTAATAGGAACTAGATTTGCAACCCAATTAGAATAACTAAGAGGGAGGATGATCTAAGCATCTAGCATTTTCTTAATCTCCCTTTCTACAGTTGGTAGAATGGCTAGATTTATCCTTCTAAATTTATGTTCATAAGGATTTGGTTCTAGCTTCAAAGGAATCTTATGTTGTATTAATGAAGTATCATAGGTCTTTAGATTAGCATAAGTCCAAGCAAAAACATTCTTATAATTTTGCAGTAATTTAAGATATTGAGCTTTGATCTCATGGTCTAGAGATGCACATAATTTGATGTTTTTGATATCTTCATTAGTTCCAATGCTAATCTCTTCTATTTCATCTTCTGAAGAAATGGACTGAGGGTTTTGAAGGACATAATTTTGATCAAACAATCTTTCTAAAGGAATTAGTCCTTTTGGAGTAAAATTATTTGATAATTGAATAATGTCATGATTAGAAATTTGGGTTTTAAAATCTGAAGTATGATTTCCATCTGCATGTTCATTTATTTCAGTTCTATCTTCATGAATTTGTAGAAGTGAAAAATCTTCTATTACTTGCAGAAATGATTTCAAATGTTCATTATCTTCAAATATTTGCCAATGTTTCAGATTATCAGGGATGGATGATCTATATTTGACTTATGTTTGATAGAGTACATTAGTATGATCGAGATTTCTAAAAGAACTAGCAGAGATAGCTAAGGCATCTACATGAATATTCTGATCTCTGGAAATATGAATCAAATTAAAAGCATCAAATAAGTTTTCAACTGAATCCCATACTTCATTTCGGTAGGACCTAAGTCTTGGGTGCTTGGTCTAGCAAGCATTTCTTAATTTCTTAAAAATAAGTTTTAAATTAGTAAAAACACATAAGTTTTGAATTTTTAAGCTTTTGGCTAATTGCAATCCTAAAAGGAAAGCTTCATATTCAACAACATTATTGGCAACTTCAAAGTCTAATTTACATGACTGGGTTATATTTTCTTTTTGTGGTGAAATTAAAACTACTCCAGCTCTTGCCCCATCTTTTGTGCCAGAGCCATCAAAGAACAGTTTCCAAATATGAGTTTGGTTTGGTTTAGGACTTTCAAATCCTCTTCAATTTTTACTTGAGTTTTGTGTTGGTTTGAAGTGAGTTCAAAACAACCAAAGTCTTGATCTATGGAAAAAATTGGATGGTTCCTTGGCTGGTCAGTTTTAGAAATAGTATGTATAAGTCTTACCTCTCTATATAATCTTTCCTCTGCTCCATAAATAGGAATAGTAGCATATGACATATCCATCTGTAGAGGTCCCCCTAATTTGGCACAACAAGACCTAGAAAGGAGCATTCCTAACTTGGGAGTGATATATGTGACAACAATCTCAAGTACAACACTTTTCACTAGAATTTGGGCAAGGTTAACCACGAGATCCTTGATCAATACTAAATAGGGAATCTTTTTAAAATCAATGGTGTACAAGTCATTGTAGGATCTAGTTATGTCAAGTTTCAAATGGTCCATTATAGATTTTGGCATAAGGTTTTGTCATGCTCCTAAATCAAGCATACAATTATACAACATGGAGTCATTTGTTTAAAGAGTTACATAGAAAGGAGACACTATCTCATCTATCATGTCTGAACTAGGGCCAAAAGCTACTGCTGGTTTTTCATCTTGCAGACTTATGAAATCACCTTCAACATCAATCAAGGTATTTTGTATCCATTTTGTGAATTGGATTTTGTAACCTCAGTTTTTTGAAAGTTCTGATAGTGGAATTAGGATCTTAACCCTCTCTAATTCTTTTAAAAGATTAAATGTAGTCGAAATGTTTTTACTAGCTTGGGTTGTATCAGTTGACTTATCTAAAATCTGAATAAGGTTTTTCTGAGCTTCAACAGTTCTGGTACGTGGTTAAATTACTGGAGTTTCCTATGGAGGTCTCCCGAGACGAGGCCTAGGCCTAAGATCATGTTTAATTCTGCAATTAAAAATTTAGAGAAAGCATGATATTTAGAGACTTGTGAATATTCCTGATCTTCTTGAACCTGATTTTGTTGTGAGAGAGGAATGATGGTTCTTTCATTGGAAGAAGAATCCATACTATTAATATCTTTAGTAATTGTCATAGTATTATCATCAAGTTATTGGTCATCTATCAATAAAGGAGTAGGAACTTTTTTATCATTGTTAGGTCTCTGAAGAATTTGTAGTGGTGGATTTCTTTTATATTGACCTTGATTGTGATTTTGAGGTCTAGTAATTGTTTATTGTATTGTCCTAGGTTGGGTCTCAATATTTGAAATCCTATTGGAGAGGTTTCTAAGAAGAGATGTTATTTCATCTAGTTTTGAGTCTTCTGATTTAGTCTTAGATGAACTAGAGGCTTCTTGAATAGATTTGTGTTTTCTGTGGGCGTTTTCTTCCTTAAGTTTTAAAGAAGCTGAGGCTACCCTATTTTCTTCTAATTCTACAACGTTTGTTTGCATATATTCTAGATTTCTTGAAGTTCTCTCTCGTAGCACAACATCAAAGTCATCATCAAAAGCTTTAGAAAATCTATACTCCGCTGCTACTACAGGGGGCTTATAATCAACAGACATTTTATGATAGAGTTTATTGAATCTTTTAATAAAATCTGATACTGGTTCACCAAAGTTCTTTTTAAGCTCTTCAAATTCTATGAGGAAGTAAAGAGGATCCTTTTTCACACCCTATTGATTTTTAAATATGTTTGTAAGCTCTTCCCAATTTCTAACGGTAGTTGTTGGTAACTATCTAAACGAAATCCTCACATTTCCTTCAAGTGACTGTATAAACAATCTCATATAAACATTTTCTTGTCCAATATTCACGTTGTCTGCAAAGTCTAGGAAAGCTTGAAGATGATCTTCAACTGAGGACCAGTTTCTCCATTGTACTTGGGAAGGTATTTTAAGTATCCAACTGGGAATGCATCAAGGTTATTAGGTAAGACTAAGGTAGCATATCTAGCCTATACAATAGGTCGGAAGGCCATGACAGCAGGTGGTTGATGAGCTACTTGAGGTATATGAGATGCTTGAGGTGTATGAGGTTGTCTAGATGGAGTATGAGGTATTTTTGTTGATGTAGAGGATGAAGAATAAGTGGAGGAAGAAGATGGTGATTTAGGGGTAGATAAACTAGTTGGAGGTGAAGGAAGAGGAGATCTCCTGAAAGACTTCAAAGGAGTCTTAAGAAGATGATTGTTGTTATCCCCTTTTAGAACTGTCTTTTCTTAAAATCCTTTTAGGATTTGATAGAGGACTAACTATGTCAACTTTTGAATGAGATCTGATATGTTTAAAAGGTGCCAGTTTGGGAGTGTGGAGTCATCAAGGTGAATGATTTTAACCTTTCTAAACCTTTAATCACCTTTAAAGAAAAATAATGAATGAATATCGTTGTCCCAAGGGAAACTTT
>APFE031407804.1:7416-36434 GCA_000404065.3 Pinus taeda
ATCCAAGAATTGTTCATTTATGTAATGTAAAGGAGGTTGCCCCCTCGAAGAGGCTGAATTCTAAGGCGTTGATCTATCTTTTCTATCTTTTCTTGAGCTGGTTTCATAACACTTTGACACAACTTGTTTTTTCAATTTTTAAGAGTCGAGAAAAAACAAAAGATGACTCTAGTCGCCTTCGATTTTTAATGAGCTTGAAGTGACAAGTGCTTAGATGGAGATTTTCCTTTAAGGAGTCTAAAAAAGAATGAAAGAGACTTCTCTGTAAATCTGGGTAGAGGGATTACCAAATAAATCGCAAAACTGTAGAATACTTTTTACGGTACGACAGTCAATCTTCCCGAATGCTGTGTTCAGTGCATTTCGATCGATAGGGCGGCAAACATGACTTCCTAAGGATAAAGGATATAGTCTATTGTGGTCTCCCAATATATACTCGACGGTACGTGGGAGCACACGTCCGTACTGGCACTTGCCGTCCCAAAGTGGAGGAATCACCCAACCAATGATGAAAACAACAGTTACCAGGTTTTACGACGCTGGAATACGTCTCTAGCCTAGAATTCTAAATGTTGTGCGTTAGGTTCCAAAGCATTTTTAGATTCATTAAATTTATTTTATAGTTGATCTTGTTTAAAAATTTTCCTTTCAGGTTCATCGCGTGATGTGTATACAATTCCTAAAATGCAGTCTAAGATGATAAACAATTGTTTAATCTTCTTTTGGCAATGAAAATCCTACCTACTAAGGAAAGAAAATTGAGAGTCTTTCAACAAAGAGCACAAAGCACACACTGAATGCACTGTCCTAAATCAAACCAAGCAGTCTAAATGCAAATGCACATGCATGTATTTGTTTTCAACCTTCTTAATGTATAAATGACAAGAAGAACGCTAAGTGCAAATTTGAATTATTTTCAAAGCGACAATTACTTAACATATTTCTTTTCAAAATGAAGTGAAGATAAGGGCGACACTTTGAGATTTCGAAATGAAAACTAATTTTCAACACTTTAAAAACCATTAATTCAAATCATATACAAGAGTAACAGTACAATCGACTATCAAGAACAATGGGATTCTCTTCTATGACTGGAAATGACACTTATGACACTTTCAGATTAAGAAACGACAGTTCGACTACGCTACTTCTTTGCAAAAGAGAACTGAAAATGGCGCACAATACATAAAAACACTTACAGTTCTTTGCACAATAGAGGCGGAATGATGGAAGAGAAGGGGGTTTTCACAGAGATATAACAACCACAGACAGGAAAACTCCTGAATAGAACTGAAAGGAGTGAAGAAAAACCAAAGTCTAAAGGTAAAATGAACCTTCCCTGACCATCGCACCTGTCACACAGGGAATCCAGTATGCATCTCACCTACTACACATGGGAAGTGCGATGCATACATACTGCCTTGAAGAGAGGGTGCGATGGTACCAGTGCGAGACTTTTAACCAGTCTTTGCTCACAATTTACAGTTCAGTTCAGGGATTTAGTCCGAGTAAGTGATGTTCAGTAAATGTAAATCACAGAGGTTGATCTAAGGAGGTTACTAGAGCCACCACTTAGGGCAATTAGAACGTTTGCATATCGATTGTTCAATTTATAAACAAAACCCGGAGATAGACTGAAGCAGCATTGATATACTTTGCATTTGTATAACAAATGCAATTCGAAGGCTAGCTGGCTTGACTTTAGGCTCCATCTGTAATTTTATAAAACAAACAAATATAGACTAACAAACAATCTATTCGCTCCCCAGTGGAGTCGCCATTTTGTTACCAGGAATAGTCTAATCCCCTCAGAGCTGCTATTCCCACTAAGACCAGTAGCTATCTTAGAAACAAACAAGTAAAGACTACTTTCGCTTTCCTTTATGAAAAATAGATAAGAGTGGAATAAAGGACACCAACCTTAGTCTTGCGCTTGGTTCCTTGCTTGATTCCTCTCCTTCCTAATAGATCTTTGTCGCTTCTTCTTCGTCTTCCCAGCTTCAAAGAGCACCTGTGCAATCAAAGCAGTATACTAATATCGAAGAACAGAGATCTATATTCATAAATAACAGAGGACCAGATATGTATTAACCACACAAATGCATATACAACCAAACATACAAGAATATGGAGGAAAACTTGAATAGCTTTATTAATATCAAGAATAGCAAGAGGATTACAACCAATAGTTCTAACCCAGCATCATCCTCTAGCAAGAAAGCCCTTATTCACCTCAACTAAAGCTTAGATCACCCAACACTATGAAGTTTCACCAGAAAACCAATAGCACTTCTCTACAAGATACAATATTCCAGCCTTCGGATCTCTGTGATGAGGGATCCATATATAGATGATTGTAGGGGGGTGAGTCATCTTCTGGGGTTTTTATTAGTGTCCTCTCTCTGATAGTTCTTGATTGCACTTGGAGACTGATGATCTCTTACTCATCCCTGGTCGAAAACAGAGAGGCAAGTCTTAGAGGGGAAGCTTCTGGAAGATTCTATGATCTTCCACCTCGCAAACTGTCTCTGCCATTTGTCCATTCTCGCCCATCGCACCCTACAGAGGGGCCATCTAGTATGCATCGCACCCTTTACACTGGGAAGGTGATATGCATTGCACCTTCTACACTGGGTATTCAGTATGGTCCAGTTTTGACCATTTCTGAGCAGTTTTTAGTGGAGAACTTCTGGGAGATGATGTAATCAGCTGACCCTGTTCCTTTAGGTAGTGAAGCAACACTTTCAGGGACTTAGGAGCCCTTAGTTTATGGACATTTATGATTGGGGTTGCAGTTCCCAAAAATGTCTATAACATTGTCACCATCCATAGTTTCATATTAAACCTTGTTGGGTCATTGGCCTTAGGGTCCCATTGGTTTCCCTAGGTTTTTCACCCATCTCCCTATCTTTTTGCAGCAATCTTCCTCTCTGGTTTTTTGTTGTTGCTGCACCAATTTCTAGCAACTTAGTGTCATTTGATCCCAATCACACCAACATTTATACCTCTTGACCTTTTTAACGTGTTTTCAGTCGATTTTTCCACCAACTAGCACAATGTTTGAAAACCCAGTTTGCGTGGGGTTTAGTTAATCATTTTGTTGTTCATTTTCTGTTGTTAATTTCAGTTTATTTTCAGCAAGCTTTTTTCTTTTTTTTACAAAAACGATCTAGGCTTAATCAATAAACACACTTGCACACACAAACACACCTTAAGTGAAGGGCGTTTGGTTTACTCCGCCAAGCCAAGACTTAACATAATAAATTTATCTCCCCTCATTGAGACAAAGGAATATTGTTGATCTCCCTTCACCATTTCTGTGTCACTTGTGTCTTACCACCATTGTGCCACTAAGGCATTTGTCGTGGAGATTCTTAAGCCTTCACCCCCAGTTTCCGCTTGGGCATATTACCCCTCCCCATCGGGTTTGAGTTCATAGACCTTCGAGTCCCCATATTGACTCTTCACATGGTTCATTTGATTCCTCATCTAATTCTGAGCCTCCTTCATCGCATATCGTCACCATGTCTGGACCCATAGCTGGTGCAGGAACCCAACCTGGTGTTGGCTTCTGTTCCACCCCAGTGGTCACATCTAGTGGAATAACCTTAGGAACCGTTCTGAAAACCCCCATGCTTCCTTTTATGGTTGGGTTAAGTATCCCAGATTTTAGCCAACTGATAAACAACCCTATACACCACAATGCTGGCTGGCCTGCTATGCTGACTAAGCTTCCCTCAGACATCCCAAAGTTTGAGGATAATTCTGGACAAGAACCTACTGATCACGTATGCTCCTTCCACATGTGGTGTTTTTCCAACTCCATTACCGATGAATCCATTCGTCTTTGGCTCTTCCAATGCACACTCACTAGAGATGATGCAAAATGGTATGTAGACTAGCTTGTTGCCTCTCATTCCATTTTCGCGACGCTTTCTAAAGGGTTCCTTTCATATTTCCAGTTACCTCTCTGGTACGACACTGGTACGAAGCTATTGACCTCATTCCATCAGTGCTCTACCACTCGCCTTTCCGATCATGTTCACGAATGGCATAGAAGGTGAAGCACATGTTTTGCCCCGCCCTTCGAAGATCGTGTCTACCTAGATTGGTTTCTTAGGAGCCTTTTATCACCCATTGGAAAAGTTGTTGCGTCCCATTTTCCTCAGACAAAGGAAGAAGCTCTCCAAACCACTCTGAGATATGACCTGATTTATGCACAATCCGGTTATATCTATACAGTCATTCCATACCTTCCCCGTCTTGGAAGTGCCAATGCACTAGGGGCATCTCACGTCGCTGACGATATCATTGGGACCCTTTCACACCCTTCACCATATACTCAACAAAGTTATGGCTATCCGCAGGGGGGCACCATTTCCTCCAACACTTATGCCCCTCCTACTAGCAACATGTTTTCAGGGCCCCAACCTGTCTACCAAATCGTTGTTCCTCCTTATGCACAGCCGAGCGCTCCAGCCCCTCAAGCATTAGCGCTGGAGCCTCCCATGCATCCTCAGCCCTAGCAACCACCGCACCCTCAGGGTCAAGTGTTTGCATAGCAGAGTGTGACCAATCCCCAAAATTCGAAGAAAACGAATAAGGGGAAGGGTAACAAGGGTAACCAGGGTAGTCAAGGTAATCAACCTAGTGAACCCCAAGGGAACGAGCCTAATACCAATAACCAGAAATAGAGCAGCCAACCTAAGAAAAACAAGGCTATTCGTACGAACAAGCCTTCTACATGTTGTGGTGTACATGGAAATTATACACATGAGTGTCCTCTCTTACCCCAAATGCATCAAATGTGGGAAGCTCAAGCAACTTCTAGAGGTCAACAATTGCCTCAAAATCTTGCGCCATCTCAACTGACAGTGCTCACAAATTCTTTCCCTTAGCAAGGATTTGTAGCTTCTCAACTTCAACATGGTCAAGCAGTCCAGCCCCCCCAACCTTCTAGTTCTGGTGACTACCAGATCCTTATGATGAATTCTGATGAAGTTAACCCCTCTAATATCAACCTGCAAACTTGGTCGCGTCAATATGACAAGCCATCGACTTCATCCACCACTGAGTCCAAAACTAAAGCATCTGTTGAGCCTCTTATGACACCAAATGGCCTGTTATAGATCCCTCAACCTAAAGTTGAGGCCATTCCCAATATCCCAAAGGGACCATTACGTCGTAATGCAGCTTCTAACCGAGCTGCCCATACATACAGTATAGTAGATGACTTAGCGCAATCACCTGCTCCCATGTCGACGTTGGAAGTCCTCCAATCATTCCCATCTCAAAAGAAAGCTCTACTAACTGCTTTGGGCGCAATATATATTTCTGACGACCGTTTGATTTTCTTCCCTGTTGACACATTAGAACATCCCCCATTGCCTTCATCTTTTTCTTTCCAGATACCAGTCGGAGTCCATAATGCCATCATCTCCCAATGCATTATTAACGAAGGTGCATCCACCTGTGTGATGTTCATTGTCGTTTGGAAACAACTCAAGTCACCTCAGTTTTCCCCCTCCACCATCACTTTGTGTGCTTGGGATGGACACTCCTCCTAGCCTCTTGGCATGTACCACAATTGTCTAGTGACCCTTGCGGGCAAGACTATCCACGTCAACATTGAGGTTATTGATGCCCCTTTGGATTACAACATTCTCATAGGTCGTAGTTACACATATGCCATGTCATTCGTCGCATCTGCGGTGTTCCGCAAGATGTGCTTCCCCCATGAAGGGAAGATTGTTACCATTGATCGATTGGCTTACTAGAAGCCGACATTTGTGACCTCTTCCGAGTCCATTATCTCGTCAATGTCAAATAAGCATTTCTCACCTCCTCTCACTGGTGTCTCACCCAGAGTCTATAAATATTCCTCATTGTTGGGTGCTTTCCCTGGTCCTCCCCCTCTCATCTCAGAGCCTAACTCTATGAGTGTTTGCATGTTACAAGTGTCACTGGCTACTCTCAAGAAATCTGGTACATCCAATCAATAGCCATCCCCTCAGCACCCTATTGTTACCATCCTAGCTGAGCCCTCAGGATCCACCCCCCGAGGACCTCCTCCATTTGTGGGTGTCTCTCCTATGTTTCCACTAGGAACTATCCCTCCAGGTCTCAAACATCCATGAGCTATTCCATCGGGACATTACCCTGTAAGCGAGATACCTTTCTTATTCCCCCCCTCCGGGAGTATTTTATGTCCCTGTCATGGCTTCACTAGTCCTTCCTAACATGACCTTGGGGATCCCAGTATGGTACATCGATCCCCCTGCAAGCATTCCACCTGGTCAGCTAAGACCTTATCATGCATTGACCCCGGTTCAACCAGTCCCTATGGCCCCTGCCGCTGCTTCAGCTCTATCACAACCTCAACAGGAACCCACTCCTGTTGCGAAAGCATCTAGATAGGGGTGTAAAGCTAAGAGGAAAGAACTTAAGGACAAGGCTCCCCAAGATCCTCCAGCCCCTAAGGCCCCAAAGTCGTCACCTCTGTTTGCTTTGTGTAAATTTGTTGGGCACGCCACCAATAATTGTCCCAAGCTTCCTCATCTCAAACCTTTGGTTCATTAAATGTTCCCTGAGTCAAATATCCCTGAAGTCCATCTTAACTTGTCGAGTCCACCCAATAAACTCAGAATGTTACGCATAAATCATCCTTGTGCCTTGTGCGATCATCATGGTCATTATTCCCATTGTTTCCCTCATCTCAATGCATTTCGTGATTGTCTTGAAGTGCTTCGCGAATAAGAGGCCACTCATAGTGGAACACCTACTCCTCTACTCGTGGGTTCTGGTACCACTAGTAAACCAGAACAAGGGGAATCTGGTCCCACCATCATGATCCCTCCCCCTGATGTCGAGATGACAGACACTAGAGGCCATATCCTTTACCTGTTGTCATCCTTGAGTTCCTCACAGACAAACCTTTATGCATGCTTCTATCGAACCTCTTTCGACAGAATCTCAGATCTCAACATCTATAGATCCTCCATCTATCAGCTCGTCATGTACCATTGAAGATGATGCATATGTGAACCTTATTTCTCAGGTTGATGCACCAAGTATTGGCAACACATCATGTAGTCAGTATTCCTCCTGTCTACCCATCTTTCATTCTGATGACATCATGGAAGCTATGCCTACCCCTGATTATCCTTGCACTTAAGCAAGGGGGCATATTTTTTGGAGGATTCTGAAGGCCACTTCCTTCTTAATTCTCCCAATGCACTCTACCTCAAGAAATGTCATTCATAGCATATCCCTTTGATTTTCATGTCTTTATTTTTTCCATGAAGATAGGTAGACTGCATCATCTCATCCGTTGTCTTTTGCACCTTTAGGATGGATCCATCATCCACACCGCATATCAGTCATGTCGACGGTGCAAGTCGTTTCTCCAGGAATCTAGCCTCGATAGCCTGGGCCATTTTTACCCCCTTGCATATGTTAGTCCTTTCGAATGGCATGTACATTGGATCTGTCACCAATAACTAGGTCGAATATGATGCAGTGATAGGTTTGTTAGTCGATACCCTAGCTAATCGCATCCTTCATCTTCATGTTCATTTAGATTCCTTGCTACTTGTCATGCAATTGAATGGTATGTATCATGTGCATAACCAAATCCTATTTAGAAAATATCTGCAAGTTAAGTTGTTGGTACGTGAATTTGAAACCATTACTTTCAGTCATGTTCCTAGAGCCCAAAATAACTATGTAGATGCCATTGCAAATAACATTATAGATTGGCATTTATGACATGTATACCACAAAAGACAACCATAAACAAAGTACATGGCAAACCATCAACGTCATATAAAAATGCATAATCATATCATGTATCATATAAGTGTTAGGAGCCCATAGCTCTAAATACATCAGACATGCCCATAGCATGTTACAAAAATCAAAGGGATCCACATGTCCCTATTTCTAGTCATTGCCCGACAAATCCCATGCCAAAGGCTTTGCTCGACCTGCACGTAGATCGCGTACTACCTGACCAGCCATCACCATGCGTTGTGTGATGCCTTGCCACTCTGAGGGAAGGCCGGTACACTCATCTATGTATCGATCATCTAACTCATGCCATCTACTCTTTGAAACTTTGGTCAAGAGTACATGAAACCTACGATGTAGATCAGCGAGTAGCGCATTATCCTATGGACCATGACATGACAACGATGTCCCCGATCTGTAGCCCTAGGTGTTGTGGCTCATCCTGCATATCCTATTGGTTTCACTGGTGCTATGTCTGCATACAACATCTTTTACACTCAGTACCATATACATGTGATAGAAATATGAAATGCACCATAAAAATAACAACTTAACACTTACCGTCTGGTCCCCATGCTCGGCCGGGTAGAAGTGGAAAATTAGGATCTCCTTGGTAGTTCATCCTGCTGTAAGGGTAATCGTCAATCTAGAGGGGAATTTGATCCCAATGTGCAAAGAACTCAGGTCAGAACACCCATTCGATTCCCCCCCTCCTCCTCTCCATAGTAGTTGCCCCTAGCAGCGCATCTTGGGCTTCTGTGGGCCCCCATCTCAGATCTATACATGAGGACGGATGGTGGGTATCTTCTAAAAGAAGAATGCACATAGTACTGTACCAAAAGCACAGTCACAGTTCACCTGCCTCCTTATAGAATTAACTGTCGTTTCACCGATGAAAACATCAGCTAGGCCCACCCATAGTAGGACCTAGCCAAAACACTCTCAACCAACATCATCTGCCCAGCAGTGATGTGGTGGAATGCCTAGTTGCTCAAGACCCGTAGCACAGCTGTGGAAACAACTTGTGTCTCTAGTCGGTCTAGATCACCAATCAGGATAGTCGTGCCCTTTACACGAACATCCCATGGACAATGGCACTCCACAAACTCGGTAATGTTCCTCCCACGAGACAACACCGAATGAATATCCCCCACCACTCCGATTCGGTCAAGAAGTAAATATCCTGTAATGTGAGCTCAATCTTGTGCCCCTGCACTATGAAAACCTCCTGGTCTGGATCCCAATAACTAACAATTCTCGATAGCAAGGGCTCACCTGCATTCATCAATGGGTTCTCTACCAACTTGAGAACCCCATAGTGAGCTAATGCCCCTGATCCCTCTGAATATTGAATCGAAGGGTATCCAAGTCTCACTCACGCTAGTTGATTTTCATCTTTTCCATGCTTGCAAAACACAACATGTCTTGTCAGTTCAGAGAAGAAAACACTAGTCTACATTGATCAACCTACAACCCCCACCAGGCCAGCAGACCACCCCTCTTTTTAGCCCCAAATCGCAGTTTTATGCCCAGAAAGTGCGAGCTCACAGGGTTTTACCTTTTTCTTGTAAGCCAGATCACACTTCTAGGCCCAAAAAGTGCAATGTGACTATGAAGAGGAGCAGGGGTCTCCTAGGGAGCTACCGAGTGCCAAAAATCAGGAAATAAACCACTGAAATTGAAGAGATGAGTAAGGTCACCTACGAGAAAGTCACAGATCCTGATTCCGACAATTGGTTTGTCTGCTACGATCTCCAGAAGATTTACGGCCTTTTTCTCCTCTCTAAATTCACCACAGCTAACTTAGAAAATGAATTCAAATTGAAGGGAAAACGTCCTTTCATAGAAAAATCCACAAATTTTCTGTCGCGCATTGCGACCAAACCGTAGCTCAGTTTGATGAACCGTCAACGCCGTTGGAAATACCTCATTGAGTACTATAATGGTTCTTCCTTATTTTTTGATGATTTGACACTTCACCAAGAATTCGTTTTCCCAAGAAGGGTCACTTCATCACCTCTCAAAATTGAATTTATTCATAAAGAGACACTTGTACTTTGAGGTACACCTCCTCTTAATACTTGTTTTACCATGTGTCAATTTTCATCATGAGTAACCATCATTTACTCATGTTTTAATGGTCCCCACCGGGCCTATTTTGTGTGGTAGCGCCATCGAGTCACCCTTGTTCAGAGCATCCACGATGAGTCACCCTTACATCTATGGAGTCTGTTTCATGTCCCATTATATCATGTCACAATATTCCATCCATATTTTCATACCTTCCATCCCATGTTGCCCATTTTGGCCTCCAGTCATAATGTCCTCATCCCCTCCGGAGTTGAGTCAGTCGCTACCAAGTCCACCATACACTTTATGCTCTCACAAGGGAAGTCATCTATTTGTCCCTTAGTCCCACATTTTCCATTGTCCCTGGTGTCAGTCCATCATTCACATTACTATTTTCCCTCGTGCCTTAGTTGAGGATCCTCATTGCCTCATCTATCGCGGGCCCTATTATGTTGACATCAACTCATTTATTCTAGAAGAATGACCTAGAGGGCGGTGTATCTTAGTTCCAGCTTCCATTCTTGTTCGATACCTCATATCGAGCAAAGGGACTCATCATTTCCCTTTGGCTTGGTTGTTTCACGTTCGTGATCCATACACTTGATGGTCCAGTGATGCAAGAGATTGTACCAGTGATTCCCAGGTGTGTGTGAGATGTTTTAGACCTCATGAGGGGGTGGCCCTTTAGGTAACCCCCCACATGCCCGGATGCATTCCTATTATGCTACAACCTCAGATGCGGTTCCACAGATTTGATGGGTTCGGTTCCTACCAATCGCAATGTTCATAACATGCACATCTCCTTCAAATGATCCACTCAGTTTTGCAGAGCCCTTCCCTATTCAAGAGAGCTTCTTTGGTTGTTTTATCTTCCCTCCCACCCATTTTTTGAGGGAAGGCCCATTATATCTGATGCAGGAGGTTAATGATTATCAAATCAAAAGCGCGTGAGAAAAGTGGTTTTCCTCAGCTATGTGTCGGCTGCTAAGGTTAATCATGCAGACTTGGAACAATACCATTTATGACCTTTTGGGAGCGCGAGAAACTGCTTTCCACTTAGCAAATACAACCCATTTGCTTAATGCATAATTTTAATAAAGGCACTTTAGGGAAAGGTTTAGTTCTTAACCACAATATTAACCTTTAAAACTAATTGACGGTGATTTATGAATAAAGCGTTTAAACAGAGGAAAATACCCGATTAATTCAAGAACATCAACACACAGATACGAATGAACTTTTGCACCAAGATTAACACGCAACACCACACTTAATCATTTATTCAACAAAATGTAAATTATAGAGTCTTGGCCCTCTTGACTCGATTACAACAGTTTGTCTGACCTCTGTTCAATATCAAACCCTATCTCTGTCACTCAAACTCTCACTTACACACTCTATTCTCAATCATCCCCCCTTCTGTCATTACATTCTTTTATCTTTTATGAATCAAATCCTATCCTAACTACATTGACACTTGATCTCTATTTTTATTAGTCTAACAATCAAATCCCTATTTCCAAGATCTCAGACACACCTATACTAACAACTTATCTCTTGGTCCAAAAATAATACAATATTCTAATTATTACAATAATTGAGATAAAGATTAATTTGAGAGATCCAACCCTCTCTACTAAAACTGATTTTGACCACTCATGTCAATGAACTTCATCTCTTGTTAGCCATAACATGTGAACATACAATCACATTGCTGGCTAAGTCCGGATGCTCCTGCATCAGACTCTCGGTGAAGAAAATAATCATCCCTCATACTTTTAGGGTTTACTCCATACTTCTGCAACTCTGTCACTATCAACCAACTAACATCCTTTATTGGTTGTCCCCTCCATTTGACTATATACTGAAAATAAACCTGTCCTCTAGTTCTTTTGAATACTCTTTTCTCTAAAACAGCGTCTACCTCTTTCTTAACTATCTTTGGCATTTGTTCTTCCCAATTTAAAGTTTGAACCTCATCTCCGACAGGTTCCTTCTGTAACTCTGACTTTGTCTCCTTGTATGGATATAAATATGCAACATTGAAGATAGATGATATTCCAATCCCTTCTGGCAACTCAATTTCATAAGCATTAGTTGAAAACTTCCTCATAATTCTGCATGGTCCTATCTTTTTCATCTTTAGTTTATTGTAAGTCCCAGCAGGAAATTTTTCTTTTCTCAAGTATACCATCACTAGATCTCCCACTTGGAATTCTTTTTCTCTCCTTTTCATATCAGCTCTCTGTTTGTATTTGCCACTACTTTCTTGCAATTTGTCTTTGACATCTTCCTGTAGTCTCTGCATCTGCTCTGCAAACTCTTCATCTTTTGCACTTCTTGTCTCCTGTTTACCCAAATTTTTGAGTTCATACACACCTCTTGGATTCATTCCAAAAACAATCTGAAATGGAGTCATCCCAGTACTTTGGTTTGGAGTGTCATTATAAGCAAACTCAGCTTAAGCAAGTGCTAAATCCCACTGCTTAGGATTTTGATACACTAAAATTCTCAATATGGTTCCCAAGTTTTTGTTACCACTTTGGTATGTCCATCTGATTGAGGGTGATATGCTGAACTGAAACTAAGGTTGGCACCTAGTTTCTTCCAAAGAGTTCTCCAGAAATGCCCAACAAACTTTGTATCCCTATCAGACACAATACTTACAGGCAATCCATGTAACCTTAAAACTTTTGAAATTAATAGATTATAAATATGTGTTGCATCAATAGTCTTTTTACATGCAATGAAATTGCCATTTTGGAAAATCTATCTACCACAACATAAATGGAATCATTCCCTCTTTGAGTTCTAGGTAACCCCAAAACAAAATCCATACTAACTGCATCCCATGGTCAATTTGGTATTGGAAATGGCTGGTACAATCCTGTATTTTGGCTTCTCCCTTTAGCATGCTAACATATCCCGCACTTCTCAACAAATCTCTTAACATCAGTTTGCATCTTTGGCCAATAGTAAAAAGCATTTACCTAACCAAAGGTTTTGTCTTGCCCAAAGTGACCAGATAATCCTCCACTGTGTTTCTCCTTGATTATGTTTTCCCTCATAAAACAATTGGGAATGCATAATTTGTTATCTTTAAACAATAAACCTCCTTAGATAAGATAATCTAACCACTGAATTTTGTTATGAACTATTGGATTTTGTACAACTGCATAAATATCTTTGAATTCTGCATCATCTTTATACATATCAACCATTTCTTCAAATCCTACAACACCAACTTTTAATTCTTGCACAATAAAATTTACCCTGCTCAAAGCATCAACAACTTTGTTCAACTTACCACTTATGTGATTTATCACAAAAGTAAAACTCTGTAAAAACTCTACCCACTTGGCATGTTCTGGTTCAATTTTGGCTGGTTGTTTATGATCTGTAATGCATGATTGCCATAATACAATACAAACTCCTTTGGTAGCAAATAATGTCTCCATTTTTTTAAAGCTTATACAATAGCATAAAATTCTTTATCATAAGAAGAATACTTCTTCTTAGCTTCATTTAGTTTCTCACTAATGTAGGTTATTGGTTTCCGTTCCTAACTCAAAATTGCTCCAATTGCAACTCCACTAGCATCAGTTTCAACTTGGAAAACTTTCCCAAAATCAGGTAAAGCTAAAACTAGTTTCTCTGTAATTTTCTTCTTCAGCAACTTTAAATTTCTGCCTGTTGCTTCTGTCCACTTGAATGGCTGATTAGTCTCTTTGATTGTTTCAATAATTGGTGCACAAATATGAGTAAAACTTCTGATAAATTTTATATAAAAACTTGCAAGACCATGAAAGCTTCTTACCTCAGATATGTTTCTTGGAGTAGGCCAGTTCCAAATTGCTTGGACTTTTTCTAGATCCATTTTCAAACCTTCTTTAGAAACTACAAATCCCAAATACATTAATTCTTCTTTCATGAAACTACATTTATTCAAATTTATCTGCAGTTTCTCTTTCTGCAGAGTTCTTAAAACCAACTTAAGATGCTCCAGATGTTCTTCTTTGCTTCTACTGAAAACTTAAATATCATCAAGATAAACAATGACAAACTTACCTGCATATTCCTTCAAGACTCCATTCATTAATATCATGAATTTTCTAGGTGCATTAGTGAGTCCAAAAGGCATCACTAACCATTCATACAACCCACTATTTGTTTTAAATGTAGTCTTCCATTCATCTCCTTCTCTAATCCTTATTTGATGATATCCACTCTTTGGATCTATTTTAGTAAAATACTTTGACCCACTTAAACAATCCATCAAATCATCCATGCGGGGTAAACGAAATCTATACTTGATTTTGATTTTTTTTATGGCTCTGGAATCTATACACATATGCCATTCACCACCTTTCTATGGACTGAGTACTGTTGGTACAACACATCGAATAAGATTCTCTCTGATCAATCCCTTATCCATTAGTTCTTGCTCTTGTCTTCCAACTTTTGCTTTCTCTTGAGGAGTTAATCTATATGCTGCTTTGTTTGGAAAACTTGCTCCAGGTATTAGATAAATGTGATGACTAATACTCCTGATTGATGGTAATGCATTTGGTAGCTCATCCACAATAATATCAGCACAATCATTCAACAAAGTTTTGATTTCTTCAAGTAAATCATCTAAGTTTGTGGAAGTTAATATTACCTTAGGTCTCCTTATGATAGCAAAATTCATCTGTTCATCCTTCTTGACTTCTTGCAGCAATTCTTTCCCACTTATCAGCATAACATTATTTCTAGGCGCTTCTTTGCCTACTTCATCCTTCAATGGCAACAATGTGTGTTTATTTCTATCCTTCTCCATAGCGTAAGTATTTATTCTCCCATCATGAATAGCTTTCCAATCAAATTGCCAAGGTCTTCCCAACAATATGTGGCATACATCCATTGGCATTACATCACACAAGACCACATCCTTATAAGTACCAATCTGTATCTCTACCTTGCATTGTTCTGTCACAATAAGCTGATGTCCTTTTTGCAGCCATGATACTTTGTAAAGAGTAGGGTGTGTTGTTTTCACTAGTCCTAACTTGTCCACCATTTCTGTAGAAACAAGGTTATCAGTGCTTCCACTGTCAATTATCACTTTGCAGCATTTTCCCTTGGACTTGCATGTAGTTTTGAATAAACTCTTTCTCTGAGCTGGTTCTCCTATCTCTTTCTCTGCCTTAAGCAATACCCTTTTCAACAATAAGGATTCTCCTACTTCAGGTGATTCTTCCTTGTTTGCAATTTGAGGTTTTTCTTCCTTTACCTCAACCACATTCACATTTCTCTGATTTGTTGCTTTATAATGAGGACAATCCATGATCCATGTCCCCATTCTCCACGTGTATAACACCAAATTTCTCTTCTACGGCCTCTTCCTCTAGGTGCAAATCTTCCTCTATTAAAGTCTCCTCTCTGTGATGGTCTACTACTTGAACTTCCTGCTTCACTCTGATGATGCTAAAATCTTGGTCTAGTAGTTCTTCTACCTCTTGCTGAACTCTTCCCTATGTTGCTTTGATTTTGCTTCCTCAGTATCTTCTCTTCTGTCTTCAAAGCTACTTGATAGGCATCTTCAATTGTCTTCGGACTCAGCAAGTTGATTTCATCTTATGTGTCATATCTCAAGCCATTGATATACTTGGCTACTTTCTCTTCATCATCCTCTGCATGTCCTTCTCTAATGTTCAACTTATAAATCTCTTTTGTATATTCTTTGACAGTCATCCCTTTTTGTCTTAAGTTTTGTAATTGTCTAAAAAGATTTAATTGATAATATTCTGGCATAAATTTGGCTTTCAATTGGACTTCCCTTTTCTTGCTCTAGATGTTTGTAATTCATCCCACTAGATGGCTGCATGACCCTTTAATCTGGTAACTGCAAATTTCACCTTCTTTTTGTCATCAACCTCCTCCTCATAGTCAAAATACTTATCCAATGAACTGATCTAGTCCATCAACTCTTCTACATTGAGATTCCCATCATACAAAGGTATTTCCATCTTTGGTCTTCGACTTACTTTAGCCAACACCTTGAGAACTTTGGCAGCTTCACTTTCAACCTCTTCTTCTTCCTCAAAAGATTCTTTTGTCTCATTGGAATCTCCTTCATCAGTTTCTCTCCTCTGAGCAGTCTCCATTGTCTCCATCCTTGAACGCAGACTCCAGATCTCATCCAGCAGAACTGCATTTGGTACAAGTCTCCTCCGACCTATGCTAGCTCCTATCCTCGGTGGCATGTTTACAGTAGCAAACTTAATCTCTGCGCTCTGATACCAAAATGATGCAGGAGGTTGACTAGTATGAGGTGGTAGTCTTTAATTAGACTAATGGTTAACTTTATAACCAATCAATTGCACACAAACAGGTTCTGTGCATGTGTTTTCCTTCTAAGGGTCCCACTTATCCTGACCAATCATCGTCAGTCCCACCTTGACTTTTCCACAAACCAAGCGCTTCAATCTGCACTGTTGATCTCACTTCCCCAGATCCAACGAATATCATGTTGTCTACTCGCAAAACTAGCCAGACGATCTCCACCGTCGAAGTGACCCGTTCAATCGAATGGTTGTCGCACAATCTCGTGCAAATTCTTGCATGGTCAATATCAAATCGAGAGCACGCGAGAAAATTGGTTTCCCTCGGCTACGTGTCGGCTGCTAAGGTTAATCACGCGGACTTGGAACAATACCATTTACGACCTTTTGGGCACGTGAGAAACCGCTTTCCACTTAGCAAATACAACCCACATGCTTAATGCATAATTTTAATAAAGGCACTTTAGGGAAAGGTTTAGTGCTTAACCACAATATTAACCTTTAACACTAATTTATAGTGATTTATGAATAAAGTGTTTAAACAGAGGAAAATACCCAATTAAGTCCAGAACGCCAATACACAGATACGAATGAAATTCTGCACCAGGATTAACACGCAACACCACACTTAATCATTTAGTCAACAAAATGTAAATTACAGAGTCTTGGCCCTCTCTGCTCGATTACAACAGTTTGTCTGACCTCTGTTCAATCTCAAACCCTATCTCTGTCACTCAAACTCTCGCTTACACACCCTATTCTCAATCATCCCCCCTTCTATCATTACATTATTTTCTCTTTTATGAATCAAATCCTATCCTAACTGCATTGACACTCGATCCCTATTTTTATCAGTCTAACAATCAAATTTGTATTTCCAAGCTCTGAGACACACCTATACTAACAACTTATCTCTTAGTCCAAAAATAATACAATTTTCTAATAATTATAATAATTGAGATAAATATTAATTCGAGAGATCCAACCCTCTACTACTAAAACTGATTTTGACCACTCAGGTCAATGAAATTCATCTCTTGTTAACCACAACATGTGAACATACAATCACATTGTTGGCTAAGTCTGGATGCTCTTGCATCAATATCTCATGTACTTAGATATTATTGTATTCATTAATGACTCATGTTTTTCTAGGTGCATTATGTATATGGGACACATTGTATAATTTTCTGGCTCTGTTATTCCATCATGTCATGTACCATTCAGCATGTACTTCATTGCTCATTTTTATGTTTATGGGCGCACCATTATTTTTGTACTAAGTTATCTCGACGAGTATGGGTATGCCTCCCCCGCCTCATTGAGGTCCAGTACCACAACATAAAAGGAGACTTGCATTAGTCTCACCCCCTCTGTCCCTATCCTCTTTCACTTCAACTTTATTGGTTTCTCTCTCTCTCTCTCTCTCTCTCTTTGACTCCACTATGTTGTCTAGTGATTGTGACTTTACAACATACTTCGGTCATATGTTTTGCTCCTAACACTCGTACGTTGGGGGGAAATCTATTATCAGCAAAAAATTGATCATCTAGCCCAATTTTACTAGATGGATCGAAGTACAACATGTAAAGCCAACTTTACCATAGTAAAATTGCTTTCGCTGTGAGAAATTACTTAATAAACCACCTTTGTTAAGTGATTTATAATTAAACCCACAAAGAATAATTAAATAAATCACCTGCTTGTTTGATTTTCTTCTAGGAATGATTAATTAAACCATTGTTCAATTATTATTCCCTGTCATATTTGACCCAATTATGAAAAATAAACAGATAAATCATTAATTATCTTATTTTTCTCTAAGAATAATTAATTAATAGTAATAAATTATTATTTTTTGTCAAATTTGACTAAATCCCTTAGGAATAATTAAATAAATAATTATTTGTTTATTATTCCTTAACCAATTTCTTGAGATGATATATAAATTATTTACTTATTTAATATTTCTAAATAAAAATTCAAATACTTTTTCCCTCCTAACCAAATATAATAAAATATTCCAAGTGGTTATTCCAAGAATGAGGTTAATAATATTTTATTATTTCTCATTATTCAAGGATAACTCAATATTTTGTTATAAATAGAAGGGTTTTCCATTCATTATTCACTTTTGATTAGTTTCATTGTTGCACTGATTGTTGCAACTCTGATTATTTTCATTGTCCACCACTATTTTTCTTCCATTTGAGTTCCCATTGAGCTCAAACATTTCATTTGTTGGGTTTACACATTATAGAGGAGAGAGACTCTACACAAGCTGAAGACGTTTGAGGATAGCCAAGAACCCATCACATAGAAGGGGACTAGTAACATTGATTTGTTCCCTTCACATGTGTTATAACAAAAATTGTTCTTTGTATATATGGTTTCCATTGGATGATTGGAGTTATTACTGTTTCTTTTTGTTGTTTAACTATGATTGTGGTATAGATCATGGCTTTGGCAGGTTTTGTTTCTATCAGTTGCTGCAGATCTACGATGTTTGGCAGCCATTTATATTGTTGAGATTGTTTGTCATCCACAGTCTTAAGTGTTTTCTTTCGTACATCTTTAAGGAGAAAGCACTACAACGGGCGGGACCCAATTTGGCGAAATGGGGTATGAAACCTTCTAAGAGCGTTTTGAGGCATCAAACGACATTTTTTGGGAGTAAAACTTTGCCACTTTCGCGCAATGTTGTATAATGTTTTCTACACACAAAGACCTTTGTAATGTCGCAAGAAGCGCGTCAATCAAAGTTCGTATGCAAAATTTATGCCACTCAGAAGTTGACCTTTCTGTTTTCACACCTGTAGTTCAGTAGGATGTTGCATCAGCCCCCATTATTTATGGAAAAGTGGCTAGCCACATGTTTGTGATGTAAAATACTTTAGTAGAGTCTATATTGTAACTTTAGTGAAGAGTTGATGTAGTCAAAATTAACCACTAATAGGCTATCAGGCTGTGTTATAACCGACCCACTAGGAGGAAGAGGCATTCCATTCTTTCGAGAGCATTTTGTTCCATAGCTGAGAAAATATAGCCAAGAGAGATAGGAGGTAGAGCACTCAAAGAGGATTTGTGCATTGTAACAACCTATGGGTCACATGCATTACTTCTTTGTCCTTGCAACCATATTTCGAGACAGAGAAAGAGAGCGAAGCGGCGTCACATTCCAGCTGGGTTTTCTCTCGAAAGGGTTTCCCAAAGAGCATATCTTATGTCTTGTGTGGGTGCATGTGTTCTTATTTTGTCGTTCTCTACTTTTTTTGCATAATTTCCATTCACATTCATGCACTTATTATAGTTACATTCACAAATCTTAAAGTTTAATAAACTATAATAGTGTAGAATTTTCAGGTTTTTAATATAATATTATTATATGTATTGTGACGAACTATCCAGTGGAATATCCACAACAGTTTACAGATCATATAGTCTTAGGCTTAGATGGTTCCTTGTCAAAGGTTTTCCCATCTGGCTATTGGGTACGAGCCCTTCAACATAATGGGGTGGGACACTTTCCAAGGGTGTAGATCTTGATCACCATGTGGGTTTTAGCCACAAATTTCATCATGCACAACCAAAGCCTCCTTAGATCTCAAAGTTATGCCAAAGCACTAAACTCTATTCAAGATAAATACCTCAAAATGTTATCGACTTCAATTTTTCCTCCTCTTTCTTCCTAAGTGTAACATATGCATTATTTTGCGTTTTTGCATAACGTTGAAAATAAAAAAGGTGGTGAAATTTGTAAACCATCAATGGATTTCACTCTTGATATAACTGTAAATGTCAAACCCCACCCCTCTCCATCTCCAATATCTACAGTAGCTCGTTGTAAACTTATCCCAATGTACAACTTGAAAAAAAATATAAATTTGAAATTTATTATCATCATGATAGAAGGGAGGTTGGTGGGCCCATAGACTATTTTTGTCTCATGGACGTTAAAATATCATTCATTCATTCATATATAAAACTTAATATAATTTACATAACTATGTGCCACTTTTATGAAAAATTTATAAATATTTTACTTTTAAAATAATCATTCAAATTTTATATGATATCTTATTACTTTTATATTATTTAAAATTTTGTTATTAATGAGTATTAAATTCTTAAAAATTGTTTATTATAATTTTTCCCCTTATTTAAAAGGGAAATAAAATATCATGGTAAGAGGATGTAAAAATCTATTGTTTCACTTCTTTATTTCTTTAACCACCATAACCTCGAAGCAGGGGAAGGAGACACCAAAGAGAATAGATGATGGATATATTGTAAAAAGAGAGTAGAGTGTAGTTTTTAGAATAATGGGTCAGTGTGTTCAATGAACTGTATAAAGTTTGTCAAAGACAATAAAAAATATATTTATGTAAAATTAATAACGTGACAACAATTCTAAGAATATGGCTAAATACATCTTATTATGTCCTCAAAATTGTGAAACTTATAAGTGATAGGTGCTTCCAAATTCTAACACATTAACACTTACCAACTTTCTTGTCCCTCAAATATACCAAAGGATCACATTATCTACTAGTGAAAGGGCTATACTTGGGTGGGCCAAATTTTTCCCTATTACAAAAATTACATTGATCGTCACATGGAGATGAAGACAGATCAATGCATGAAAAACAATATTATTCAAAAAAAGGGTGCTTTTGAGAAGACATTTATGAATGCCCACATGATAATAGAGTTTCAAGTGGTCATAATAGGAATTAGTATCACCCACTTTCTTTGCTCTCAATTACCATACCAATTTATAATACAACATGGGAAGGAGAAATGCATTGAATACAAATTAGTGAAATGAAAATGACCGGTTTTAGCATGTTGCAAGTAACATATTGTCATGCCAAAAATGCCAATTATAAAAGAGAAAAAAATTTGTGTAAGCTCCATATGCTTAAGTAATATATTATCACACCAATAATGCCAATTCCATGATGCTTATGTAAAATATTTTGACACCACAAATGTCGACCCCACAATAACATAGTATTTGTAAATACCATAACATACCTCAAACAACCATAGTCCCATGGATTTCAAAAGGGATTTCCAAACTTTTCTTGTAATAGAACCACAAGTTCTAAGTGCAAACATAAATCTTAAATGGAGATTCTAAAAACATTATAGAGAAAGAAATGTCACAAGTCTTATTTTGTTTTCAATTGTGTATGTTTGGCTAGATTATTTTTTTATTTTGAATGATTTTAACTTACATGAAGTCTTGTAGAGGAAATTAAGATTTGGGCCAAATATAATATTGTTTTGGTTCATTTTTGTTAAAAATGCTAATTTATAGGTAAGAAACATGTGACAAATGACCAAAGAAACATGTGACAAATGACCAAATCATGTGCCACATGAAGTTGAGACATAATAGGGGAGATCACCAACTAACAAACTGTTGAAGCCTCAAAAATCGGGTCGACAACAAGGGGGATATCCACCCGGTCTGGACCTTGGTTGGCAGCTCCTTATCCATTTGGTATAGCGGGTCCGACTGGGGATAACAGGACCAGTTTCCCGATCTGAGGGTGTGTGTGTGTGTAGAGCTGAATAATGTTGATCTAAGAGTACTTTAAAGCTAATTTAATTCAGATTCTTAAACTAACTCTATGCTATCGTCATCTAATGAGAAACAACACATCTAATCTACGCTAACCCGGGATGTATATCTTCTATTATGCGATCTAAAGAGATTTCAAACAATAACTGGTAATAAAGATCATTCAGTTATCATAAGAATAGAAATCAATTGAGATAAACCACTTTGCATAAGAAGTTAGGCAAAACAGTTGTGAACAGCACATCGCATAATAAGTTATTCATATGTCAAACATAAATAAATGACTCCACCATACAGAAGTGCCAAATGGTAACCCATACATTCATGCAATAACATATAAACAACTGAAAACTGTAAATCACTTAAAGGATATAAGCAGAAATTGCCAAGAGATAAAAGTGCCAGTTATGACTAATCCTACTCACAAACTTCAAGCAAAAACGATTTATCTCTACTTGTTCTAACATCAACTAAGAGTACAAAAGTGCAACATCAGTAGCAGACATCAAAATGCAAATAAAAATAAATATCGATCCATTCATTCATCAAAACCTCCTTTGAGGGTGCAGAAGTGCATGTTCCGAGGACAAGTTTTTGACAAATCTCTGGACCCTACTCTAAATGCATGAGAAGGGTTAAAATACTACTTCCTAATTCTAATAATAGTGTTTTTACAAAATTTTAGGATACGATTTTCAAATGACCGTCCTTTTTCTAATCTAATAAAAAGAAAAAACAAACTTCTAAAAATAAGCTACTTCTGAACTTGGTCCTTAAAACTGCAAGTGTTCATCATGGACTTGAGAAGAGTTGGTTGGCCGACTTCTGCGCTGAGCTGGGCTGTGAAAACAGAATCTATGAGAGCTGGCACTACTTTCTCAGCTGAGTTTATGATGCATTTCACAGTCATCCATTGACTGTGTGGCTTGAATAAGTATGCCTAGTAACACTCCCAATTCAACCTGTTCAATGCCTGGATCGCTTTTCCCTTTTCCTGCGCCTTCTGCTTCCATTCTGCCTCCAGTCGTGGTTTATTTGGTAGGTACCCCGGGGTGGTTTCTGCGATTAAGTTGGCCCTGTGTAAATCCTCATTTACACAGTCGATAAGAATGTTTGCCTGCGTGGCCGCTGTCTCCGCTGCTTGTTCTGCTTGCCTGATTTGATCGTCCCATTTGTTAAAGAGCAATTCCTTATGACTCTCATTTATTCTGGGTGCATTTTCTCTTTTCCCTTCCTCTCCGTCCTGCCAAGATAAGTATTCTGTCACTCGTCTGTCAATCTAGTCATAGTCACTTCGCAAGTCCGCCACTTGATTGGTGATTTTATCGCTCAGCCCGCAATAGTGACCCCACTGCGATATCTTATGTCCCAACTATTCCTGTTGCTACAGAAGTTGCTCATTTAAGCCAATAGATTCTAAAAAAAATTCGGCAAGCTTAGGCTCGTCTTTATGTATTTCTTGTAGAGTCTGCAATTGGTTTCCTTTTTCATCTAAACTTCTTTGATAACTCATCTGCATCTGCTGAAAGTCTCCCTGTAGCTTCTCAAGTTGTTTGGATGCTTCAACACTAGCATTGGCTTGTTCTAGCTGTCGTTGTAGTAGGTGTATTTGATTTTCTTGTTCTTTCAAAAGTTGTTGAACTTCCGATGCCTTGTCAATAGTTGCAGAAGCATATGCTCCTGCGATCTGAGACAACTTCGTGAGATTTTCTATCGGGTTGTTGTTGGGGTCTTTTCATAAGACGTCCAAATGTTCAGCATCTTGTGACAATGTATTCTCTAGATTTCTTTTCTTTCTTTGTCTCCTTACAACTGCTTTATGTTGGGGACTATAGAATACATCCAGTGGGGAAATTTCCTCTACATTAAGTAGAAGCTCAGAAGGTGGAGCGATATGACTGTGCTCTGTTTCTGTGACACTGCTGACTATGGTCGAAACCATTTCTTGTGTTACCTGTGTATTGTTCACAGGTGCTTTTGGGGCTTGCCCTTCAAGGCTGATCAGCTCATTGAAGGTTTCGCATTCTTTGTCTAGCTCTGTTGTGACGAGTGGTGCTTTAATGACGGGAGGAGGGACATCTCTTGGCGGGGAGGCAATAACTTGTTGTTGCGACATTGCACTTGACTAAGCTGTATCTTTAGCTGTTGCTTCGCTTTTCTCTTGGTCGCTTCCAAACTTTTTAGAACATTCAGGCATTCCTTGGGCAGTGTCAGATTTGGATTTGGAAGTGCTAGAGTTTCCACTGAGGCTGACGCTGGGAGTTGGTTCTCTAGCAGGCAGTCGCAACTTCTCTAGAGGAACACTGGCCAACCTTCTTTCTCTGTACAACATGAATCTTTGGAGGTTATCTGGAGACAATGTCGACCGTGCTTCCGGAAAAACTTGCTGGAGTGAGATTTTACCTTGAAACAAATCATCAAACAAATCTTTCTTTCCAACGAATACTTTTATTTTGATGCTCATAGTGAAATCTTGGGCAACATTATTTAGGTCAAAAGGCCGAGCTGGGAATTTAAATAATTGTAGAGACGTCACATTCTCCACCTCGGTGAAAGCATGTCCTACATCGAAAAATGAGAAGGCCCCACAAGCTACAGGAAACTGAGGCCATATGGCCTTCTTCTTGTCTTTTAGCTCTTTGGTCAGGCGGCCTTCTGAGCAGGTCTGATAGGCAATTTCCCAAGCCAAAAGTTTATCCGGGACATATAGAGGTAGGACATGTGGAGGCACAGTGCTCCCAAACACTATTATATAAGTGAACCATTCTTCCCCGAACCATCTTGCGATGGGGATGATGTCTATTTGCGCTTCGGGTGAGCACCTTATGGGTTCTTCATTATACATCATTCTATATAGGGGTAAGATAAGCCCGTGACAAATCTGATAGAAGTGTGGGACGAACTAGGAATCCCATAACACTTTATGATAAACATGAATAGGTGATGGGTCCTAGGTAGTCCATTTCCAACCCATAGTGGGGAACTTAGACACATAGAAAATAGAATCCATAATATACGCAGACAGATAAAAAGGAGGATAGACCCTTTGAGATAAGGATCTTTTAGACCAATAATTCATAACAGTTGTCTATAGATTATCAGAGAATATCTTGGCCCAATCCACGATATCGGTGTTGGTGGCAGCGTCTATGAGTGGTAGCCATTCAGACGAAAAATTATTTATGTCCGGCATCCCAAATAGTCTACAAAGCATGGCCGCAGCAAAACAATACGGAGAGGTGAGGGAACCAGTGTTGTACATACCGTTTTTGTCCTTTTTGAGCGGCTCCTCTCTTCTGGTCCAATCTTTAGTGGTCTCTGCCAGGTTTGGGTTCTCTGCTGCAAATTTCTTGACAAATTGTGCATTGTAGGTTGTCTGAGGTTCAGGAAGATGATACATAAGCTTTAAGTCTTGCGCGGTGAATGATCCTATGAGCCCATGTCCTTGAACCTTGAATTGTCTGCCGTGTAACTTTGCATTGTCAAGTATCCACTTGATCATATCTGCATACGGTAAAAGTTTGGGTCTAGCTACTATTCGGTGAAGAAATGAACATGCCAGCTCCTCTAAGGATGCCTCGGAAGAGTTTTGTGAGCCCGCAGGAGTATCAACCCTCATTACTCTAGGATTGTCTTCCTCCAGTAGCCTATACATGCCTTCCCATGTAGAAATTCCTGCGTCCCTGCTGCAGGCAATGTCTATATACAAAGGCGCCATCTCCTTCGTATTTTCCTTCGTCTCGGAGCCTTGAGCTTTATGTTTCTTTCCCATTTTCTCCTGCGTTCGGCTTTGAATTGTCTTAGCTCTTCGTTCCTGCAGATTACGAGCGAAGTGGAAATGACTGATTAAGAAAGGTGACGAGAGAGTTTTAAATGCAACAGATATATCAAATATGCCACTTTACGTGAAGTAATTCTTTACAAAAGCACGCGTCTTCATTTCATTTAATCACTGACAACTAATCCATTTACTATCATTAAAAGCGCATGATCTTGGGTTAGATTATGGTAAGTGTCTTTTCTTTGAATGGTGCGCCTGAAGGATTCATGATTAAGTGATTCATGATTTGCTTACGTAGCATCGAAGATCGTGCCATCGCAAATCGTGCCATCACAAATTGCAAGATCGCAGATTGCACCATCGCAGCGATCGCAACATCGCAGTTCGCAACATCACAGGTCGCAACATCACAGGTCGCAGAAGTTTAATGTTTGCCAAATATTGCCAGTTTATTTCTGGGATATGCGATCTTGCGATCGGTGTTATCGTAGATTGGTAGGTTTTGAGGTTTTTTCCTTATGAGCATTACTTCACTGCGATGCGATGTTATGCTTAACACGGGGGTCTTGCGTACACAGATATTATAGGGGAATGAAGGCCTTTCCTATCTTTTTTGCAACGCAGTTTTAAAGACTTTTACCTTATCGTAGACTTAGGTTAAAAAATATTCGAAAGACCTCTCTAAGCTTACGATGGTAACCTTATTTTGAAGAAAGGAAAACTTTCTTTTTCTTAAAAATTTAACTAAGGGTCCCCGTTCATTTAGTATTTTGGACAACACTCAAATGAACAAGGGGGGGTGTTGCTGGCTACAACAATTGGCGATTCACTTGGGAGAACCAGTTATCTCTGATCTTCTATTGACGTTTTTCAAAACTTCTGAAAACAAAAATTTTCTCAGAAAACTTAATCTTTATGATAGAAAGATAAAACATATTATACTTCAAACTGTCAATGATATTTTGTTTCAACCCCTTTCTATTTTAATTACTTGTATCCTTAGTTTGTCCTTGTGTTTACATCAGCCCTTACTTGGTCTTTAAAAATAAAAAATAAATTTAAATAAAGTCTTCCCTGTATAGCAGTCGTTTTTAAATATGCTTCTTTGTCGCAGGTAGAGCCTCTGATGCCAGCAGGCGTCCATAGCCTCGACAGGGTTACCTATTACCCAGTAATGATCCTTTATCCTGTTTAAGGTTATTTACAACCTTTCAGAGAAAAACCCATTTTGACACTTTTTCCTTTCTTATTCTCTAAAGAACAATGTCTTGGTTTGGTGGCCAAATTATGACACAGTCATTCACTTGATTTACACTTTTGCTGAACAAGCTGGCTCGTGATGAGACCCCTTGTCTTTTGATTGCAACAATCTTGAGTCGTTGCGCTGTTTTGGTGGACAGTATTTGGCAAAGTCAGCAAGTTATAATATCTGTGATCATGATAAGCCGGCTCGTGATGAGACCTCTTATTCTTTGAGATATAGTGTTTTCTTGGATTGTTTCCCTGAATGCTGCAATTTCCTTTAGTAGGGAGGAAGTCAATTTTCTTTCCTTAAGAAATTTCTGGACAACAATAATAGAGCTTCTTTGGAAATAGTTGTTTCTACAGGGACCCCTTATTTTGTTATTGATGCCTTTCATTGTACTGACGTAAGACAATTCCTTCACTAAGATTGCTTTCTTCAAATTTTTTGGAGTTGAAACTAGTATCATATCTGGATTAAAGTTCTATTGATAATAAAGATCAAGTTTCCAAAAAGATTTGCCATTCATAGAAGTGGAAGTTCAAAATCTTGATAGAGAAAAAGGTGTCTTTTGTAAACGTCAAATGTTGTTAACCAAAGCAAACTTTATTATGGAGAAATATATTTAACGAAGTGAGAGGTAGACATTCCCTAAGGTTATGTAGAGAATAGGGATAATCTCTTCTCTTATTTTGTCTACCAACAATTAAAAGTAAACCTAATAACCTAACTAGACTACTCCTACTCCTATCCTAACTATATATAAAAATTTGACTAGGTGAAATGATATTTCCAGTGGAGCCATCTTCTCATTTTTATTCCTACACGTATGTAACTTTCCAACATTAGTGTTAAGAACGGAACTTTTCTTGGACTGTTAATGTTGGATGTGGAATAAGAATGTATAACTTCAGTTGGAATCCTGTCCGAAATTTCTTTCTCGTGAAAACTTCTTTCCAACTGGATATCTATTGGATCATAAGAATGAGGATGAATTTTTGTTATGGATTGATGATCTTGTAATAGAGGAAGTTCTGGACTTCCTTGACACAGTTTAGCTTTCCAAAATGGTAGCTTGTCTTTTGAATGTTCTTTGATAAGGTGCTCAACATACCAGAGTAATCTATCAAAAGTCTGAAAATTTAAAACACAATCCGATTTTGTACAAAATGAGTGCAAGTGAGAAAGAAAAAAATGATTATCTGTACAAATAAAGTTACAGCACAACTGGGATTGGCTTGTAATATTTTGCTGTTCACACGAACTGGCCAGGCCTTGTGAATCAGAAGACAAGTTATGATTGTGAACATGTATGGGGGGTTCTTCATGATATGAATCATAGATCGGGATATTGTCTTGGATAATAAAATTAGGCGAATGATCTTTCGCTTTGAAATGAGGATTGAATGATATGATTTCCGAATTAGAATATCTCTCATTATCTGAGTTTTGATGGGTTACTTGAGATAAATCAATAACATCATATTTGTCAAAGTAACCATCATAAATGATTTTACAGGTTTCCCTAGATTCTTCTTTTTCATCATATATTTTCAGACAAGGAAAGTCAAGTGATTCTTGTTTGAAAATAACCAAAGGATGTTCTATAGCTATCTCTTTATCTTGAAAACCTAATGATGACTTATTTGAATAATCCTCTGTGCTTTTTGAAATATCTTTAACATTGAGAGGGGAAAAGTTATCATCACTAAAAACATCAGGATAAAGAAAAAAGTGTGATTCTGAAACAACGCATTTAAAAATATCATCATGGAAAAATCTTCGTTCATCAGATTCCACATAGACATCGGGCTTTAGATCATACCTGTGTACTGATACTTTTTGAAAGAGAAATAGTTTGCTATTCTAACCTTGGCATCTGCATTCGTTGATTTGCAACGATATTATCTAACCTTGTATCAAAGTCATCTCCTGGTTCCAAGGCAGGCTTCCCTCCAGCATTCTCGCTTTTGTCTTCTTGTATTAGAGTATGGATGACTCCTAGGCTTTGGGGACTTTCTTCATTATGAGCGATTTGTATATTCAAATTGGAATTCTCGTTCATATTAGAAAGAAATGAGACAAAACTCGAACTAATTTCTGCTTCATCAGATATAGGAGGCAGGGAGTGTTCAGCATAATCTAAAGATTCTTCATCTATGAGTTCACTTTCAAGATCGTACTTTAGAAAATTAAGATGAAATCGCATATTAAAATCCCTAA
>APFE031407812.1:0-11568 GCA_000404065.3 Pinus taeda
CAGTTCTGTGCTTGTTGTGGACAAGCTGTTCCCAAGGTCTGATGATGGGCTTGGGAAGTGCAGACTGAGTTTCTGCATCTGCATGTAAAACTGCTGCATTATTAACTTGCTGCTGATGGGTGATTGTCTCAATGTTCTAAACAAAAATAGGTTCAGAATGACTTCTCTGTTTTAATTCTTCTTGCTGAAGCTGAGATTCCAACTGCAAAAATTCAATGTTTTCTTGTGCATTTTTCAAACAGATTTGAATGTCTGCAACAATGGCTTTATCAATCATAATTGTATTGTCCATGGTAGAGTGTATTAGAGTATTCAATAATTCTAATACAATACCCATTCTATCCATTTCACAATTAAATCACTGCAAAAAGTTGATTTGTATACCACTTTGTCTTCAAAAATCTTCAAGTATGTAGGCTCTCAATATACCTTCATATACTGTTGTTTAGTGCAAGAAAAATCTGAGAATGATTGTTCTTATATAATTTAAAGTTTACCAGTAAAAATTTTCTTCTCGTTGGACTTGGTGAGGGCAGAGGCAGTTTGTGAATACAGTATCAAGAAAGGAAATTCTAGCTTCTGGAACTGTGTAGCATCATCAGAACGAATAAATGATTCAATAGCATCGTTGACCAATGAATAGCCAACAGATCCCTCAACAACAAATAAGTTTTGTCTCTGGTCTGGCGCCTTTGAGAGTCTGGCATTCAAACATTTACAAGACTCCCTGTCGCGTCCAAAGGCCACTTTTACAACACTCAAGTTCTTGACAAATAGAAAAACATCATCGGGCATCGGAGAATAGAAATGGCATTCATCATATTCAAACTCGGAAGCCCAAGCACGGACGGAGGTCACTCGAAATCCTTTTTTTAACAGTCAATTCGTGGATTCAAAGCTGTTGTATGTTGGTGTAAGTGTGTCATGACAGACGGTGCCAAGAGCAACTTAATATTAAAAAATACAATTTACTTAAGTATACACCTTCAATCTCATATGCTTTTACTCTGTCTAACTTTGGATTTGCTACTCACGACTGTCATGAGGCGCTTCAGCCATCGAATATGACCATGAATTATCTGAACCATAGAAACAAGGCATCTGAGCTTGGATTATCATCTGACGGTGAAACCCTATGGTTCAACAGAAAACAGGTTTGTAGTGCCTCTATAAGGTATTTTCTGCTCTTCGCAAAAAATTTCTTCTACTCTTAGAGGGTCCTAGAATTGTAGCATATAGTAGCCTTTTACATTTTATTTTAAATAGATGACCGAAATCAAGCTGAACAGCACACAGTTGATTGCAAATCGCTTACTTCACAAAAATGAAGCCAGGAAGAATTATACGATTGTCAACTCAAGGAAAAGTCTGGGACATGTCATAGTTAACAACAATATTTACACGCTCAATGTCGATTCTTCCGGATACACAACAACATGGTCATATATTTAGAGAAAGCGATATTTAGAGAAGATTTCGACCAGCATCGCAACTCATTCCTCCACAATTCTCTAAGCACCAAAATTACCAATTCCACTGTGCGTCGAGAATACCAATAGACACATCTGGCTGGATCCAGTTTCTAGCAAATAATCTTTGCCAATTTGATGCAGCAAAGTGCAGATATACAAACAAATCGCTTCGAAGTCACCCAAGGAAATGTATCATTATGACAGAAACACAACTTGCATTTTCATTCTCGCTTTCGCTTTCCTGCATTTTCATTGCTACGCATGTTACTGGATTCAGATTCCACAGTACGCACTGTAAGTTACATCTCTGTCCAGAATACTAGTCTGTTTTTCCATCAGGAAGCCTTCTTCTATTACTAATGATCAAGCAAATCCAAATTTGCTCATGCCCAACATAATCAGATAACAATCCTCCCTAAAACTGTTATGCAAAGCCTTGAAACAGAATACCCTTCAGGAGGTTACCCACAGACAAACCCCCAATAGATAACGGGCTTTACAAAGACCAAATATGACCGGAAGGGAGCTTCTATAAGCGACCCAAGTTATCCAAATTCAATAGAATCTGAAGCAGAATATGGTTGTGATTAGCACCAAGACGATGAAGAATGGGCAGTGGATCAGGAAAATCCAGACACAGATGGGCGTACCGACTACAGCAAGAAGATACAAGAAGATACCAACGAGGAAAGGAGCATTTAAAGAACCATGACGCTCGACGATTTCATTTGCAAATATGGCAAGTAGCACAACGTTTCAAATACCCACGCAGCACAGCGTTTCAAATATATGGACTTAACTGTGGCATATCCCGCTCAGGGAGCGTTTTTAATACAACAATTTTAAAACATGACAGACAGTATTTCAAATACCAGACCATATGCGTTTCAAAAACAAAGGTTTCAACGTACGCAGCCTCATACCATGTCAGGAGCCATTCGTTTAAACTCTTAGGAGCCTCATACCATGTCAGCAGCCATTCGTTTAAACTGTCAGGAGCCAGTGAATCAAGTTGCTGAATTTGCTGCGAATACCATGATATTTTAACGTATGTCCCGCAGAAGGCAGTGGACAGAGGACAGAGGCGTTATGTCAGGACAAGGCATCGCAGGTCAGGGAGACAGAACGCAGAACTGACATATATAGACATATATAGAGACCACAAAAACAAGTGGCTCAAATTGGAGCAGGACTAGCAATCGCCCGCTCTGATACCATGTTAAACAGACATGGTCGACGAGAGAAACTATGAAAGATAAAGCATGCAATACAATTTTATTCACAAAAGATGTACATTTATAGTACAATATGGTGACCGTTGGGATTCACATCCCAAGGTCTCTTGGACTGCTTTGTCCATTCGACTTCCACGCTAACCCTTTAGGATTAGGTGTCCAACAAATACTAATTAAACTAACTAACTACAAAAATAAAATGCTATTTAATTGGTACAACTAAATCTTGAATATCTTCTCCACAACAGGATTGTTGGTAGTTGGCAACATGATTCATCATTTCGGCTGTTCTCCCTTTGATCTGAGTTGGCAGATTGCAAGCATCGATTCCAATTCTGGAGGGCGGCTGAGACGAGAATGGAGCTGAGCTGAGTATGTGGCATCATGTATTTCAGGGATGATACAACCAATCACATTGGTTAGACACTTGAGGGCAGCCCTCTGACTGTATGGTTTTACTAAGAACAACCAATAGGTGTCCCAAGTTAAACTTTGGATGCCTGCGATTAACCTTCCATTCTTCTCTAACTCCTGATTGCATGTTTGCTCCAATGTCTTAGCTGACAACAGTTTACCTGGGGTACATTCTGAAATCATATTAGACAGATAGAGAGTGTAATTGATTAACTCAATTAAGTTACTTGTAGATAATCTACATCTGGAAACTTCTCTCTCTGCCTTCATCAACTGTGACTGCCATTCTAAGAATAGGATCTCCTTGTGTGATTCTAGGATTTTGGGTAGATTTGCTACCCATCCCTCATTGGTGTCTTATCAAGCAAGAAAATTTGTCAGGGTCTCATCGGCCTACTCCAAATCCTATCTAGCATCAACTTATTTATCAAATATTGATGTCGTTATATCACAAAGGGGCTCAACCTAAGAAATATTATGACATAACAGTCTTAACTGTGTCACCAATGCCTTGTTAATTTGTAGTGCTTCAGCGCTGAAATCGGCAGGTTGTGGAAAACTCTTGAACTTCTTTATTTGAAGTGATAGCTGAGCGATTTGCTCATCTTTCGTTTTCGCCATTAGTTCATTCATCGTCTTTAACCTTGCCAATGCTTCTGATAATTCTTTCTGCTTTTGAATTGTGCTTGAGTCTATTCTCTGTTTTTCTTCAAGCAACTGCTTATTCAATTGATTGTTTAAATGCTGCTGTGTTGATAGTTGCTATTCCAACTGTTTAACTTTCTGTTGTGCTTCAGACAGCTGTGTTTGCAACAAAATAATTTCTTGGTCTTTTTCTTTAAGTAGATTACTCACTTTCGATGCCTTGTCCATAGTGGCTGTCGAATAAGCTCTGGCATACTGGGAAAGCTTCGTTAGGTCATCGGAAGGATCAAACTCTTCTTTCCAAACTATATTAGTTGTCTCTGTTTGCTCTGGAAACAGGGAAGGTTGATCAAGTCTTCTCCTTTTCCACTGTCTTTTCACTACAACCCTGTGTTTTGGACTATAAAAGACATCTAATGGAGGTATGTCTTCCACCTGCAAAACGATTTGATCAGAGGGATCTTTTGGAATTATTTCTAAATCCGTGCTAGGGGGTAGGCCGCTGGTTCCTTCATTCAGAACCTTTGTTGACGCTGTATCCTGTGTATATGTTGCTTTGGGTGTATCGACACCTTTTGGACCTTCCAGATTGCTTATGATGGAGTCAAATTACTGCCATTCTTGGAGTAGTTTCGGATCAATCTGGGTATCCATATTGATATTTTCGCTGCCCTTATCCTGCTCCTTTTTCTGCTCTTCCTCCTGTACTTTCTCCTGCTCTTTCTTCTGTACTTTCTCCTGCCCTTTCTCTTTATCTGTCTCGAGAATCTTTAATGCAGCAGGAGTTTTGTCGATGAGTTGTTGTTCAGGCTCGCTTGATTGTGTTGTCGAGGCAGTAGCTAATAAATCCAGAGGCAGAGTTTGCAACCTATGTTCTCTAAGTTTATTGAATTCTAGTAGCCCTTCATCGTTATATCTCATTTTAGCCAATGCTTAGACCTGGAATAATGATTTTTCCGAAGAAAATAAGTCATCAAAATCATCTTCCTTATGATCAAACCTTGTGAGTTTGGCTTGTTCAAGCACATTGTAGACGACTTTCCTTGGGTCAAATCGCCTATTAGGAATAGTGGCAAGATTTAGCATGTTTATTTTCTCTGCTTCCTTCTTTGCATGCTTATAGTCGTGCAAAGTATAAACACCGCATCTTAGAGGAAAAGTAGGCCAAACCTGCTTTTTTGAAGTCCTCAGAGTCTTGGATGCTCCTGCGGACGTAATTTGATAGGCTAATTCTCAGGCCAACAGCTTGTCAGGTATGTATAGAGGAAGGACATGAGGCCTGGCAAGGATACCAAAAACCATTACGTATGTGAATTTATCCTCCCCAAACCAGTTTCCTAAAGCGGTTAGGTCAATCTCTGCTTGTGAAGAAATCTTCGGGGCAGGCTTGTCAAAAATGGCACGGTAAATGGGCAACATAAAACCATTACAAATTTGATATAGGTGGTCCTTATAGTGTGCTTTCCACAGCTTTTGGTGATAAATGTGAATTGGCATGGGGCCTTGTGGAGTCCATCTCCACCCCAGTACAGGAAATTCAGAGTTGAAACAAAGAGTATCTAAAATATAAGCACTAAAATAAAACGGAGGAATAGACCTATCGATCACGCGAGTTTTATTTCTAAACTCAAGAATAGTAGTGGCTAACTTATCAGACAATATATTTCCCCAATCCATTATCTCACTGTTAACTACCGCTTCCATTAGAGGAACCATTTCAATCGTGAATTTTGCAGAATCATGTAATCCCCAAATCCTACACATCATTGCCCTGGTGTAACAGTAAGGAGAACATAATGAATCTACAGAGTACTTACCTGAAGATTCATGTTTGTGCCTTGTAGGGTTCTGTCTCCATTCCTGAATAGGGGCCGATTTAGTTTCATTCTCACTTGTGAACTTCTCCAAAAATGCTTTATTGTATTTCTTTTGTGGTTCAAGTAAGTGATACATTTTTCTTAAATCATCAGGTTGGAACGAGTCGAAGACTCTTCCGTTGACTGTGCAGAATGTTCTATTCATAACAGTGATTTCCTCTACTGCCCATTGTACTACATCTGTATACGGAAGAATTGCTAAGTCCTTCAGGGAAGCCTCTGACTTTCTAGTTGAATCTGCAGTATCTTGCACCGATACCATTTCAGGCTCTTCAGCTTCAATTAGATTATATATGCTTTGCCATCTTGTGTTGTCGAGGCCAAGACAAGTAGTGTCTGAAATCAATCCATTCTTGCTTGGTCCTGGATCAGTGGTAGATTTCCCTGTTACTGCGGGAGCTGAAGCTGCCGCAAATCTCTTGGATTTCTTCCCCATTTGGCTTGAATTTGTTGCTTTGGCGGAGCTCTGTGCAGGGAATAAAATGAACGTAATACAGAGAATAGGTGGTGCGAGCCAATATGAAAGAGTTATATCAATTAACGAATAATGAAGGATTAAAATAATGCTGCCGTGGATACAATCTCAGTGGAGATCTCGACATAACTGCTTCATTAATTGGCCACTTTAACCTGTCAATCATTTTAAATACCCATCATATTGTTTATACGCCGAATGATTCATTCAAGCGTGGCTTGATTTTTTGGCGGATAATCACAAATGAGTCGCTATCGGGAACGGGAAGGTTTTTAATAATAATCTAAAATAATATATGAAAGCCTTTTCAATCTATTTTGAAACTCGCACCTAGCTTTATTGGATCACAATCGGAGAAATGCTTGGGTAGTAATATTTGTGTCATTGCAAAATCCCCGATCCCCGATGGCGATACACTTATCGAATCAGGAGTTTTTAAAGGTGTCTTTAACGTGTGGTGCGCTACATTCCCCGATTGCCGATAGCGATATCGCATCGGAGAAAAGTGGGATGGCCTTTTGTTATACTTGCTTGCCTTTCCCGATAACCAATAGTTATTCACTTTTCGGATCAGGGTAAACCAATGGGTCTTTGCATTATGTATCCCTTGCTGTTGCGATATGCAATCTTGCAATCGCTTTATCGCAACAATAAAGAATTATATATTTATTTCATAAGACCAATTCATATTTGTTCAAAAGATTTATAATATATCGTTTCCTTTGGATCTTTTGATGAAGGATGAGTTGATACCAATTTTATTCACACATCTATATTTAAAAGGGACCCATTTCATATTATAGTTAAAAATAAAAATTTTAAGAAATGGGGGGTTGTTGTACAGTACAACAGGTACCAATAAGGTGGTTCAACAAGGTCAATTCCATCTTCACTTGTCCATTTAATTGAGCATAATTTTTTGTGCCTTCCCTTTTGATTTGTGCCCAAGCTAGTGCATCTACAATATTCTAGGATGTATAAAAAATTTATAATCATATAATGAACACCAAATCTCATTGCATAAAATACTTTATCTTGATATGATAATCATACCATGCTTCTAGTACTTTTGAACCATCTAGTGATACCCTACAAAGTGACCTACTTTCCAACTATAATAACATATCTACTCATTCTTTTAGCATAGCAATGCCTGACATCTACATGGTGATGAAAATTGTAGGTGTTAGACATTATTTTGTCGCATCTAGGAAAATGATGTTAAATATAAATCTTTCACTATCTGAAAAACTATTGCCATAAGTCCTTGAAGTAGATGGAATAAATACCACTCCATGAGAGTTAAAAATTCCGACTTAATTCCTTAAAAATCCCTATTTTTGGTGATAGTCGCAGGTTTCATATTTATGAACTTCAATGCCATAACTTGAATATCTAATGCCTTGCAAAAACGTTGCACCTAAGTTAATTGCAAAATGCGTTGATCTCTTAACATGGGTAAAAATTAAAAATAAATAAATCATGAAGCTTCCATTCTAGAAGCCTATTGGAGGTATATTTATGATTAATGAGGATATTGACTCAAATCCCTTCTTAAGTGGTTCTCATCCCTACCATAGTGAATCCCATCCATTCTATTGTGGATCTCAAAATTCCATCCTTGGCCTATAGACACAATATACTCAAAAGGAAAAAGGGTTGGATTTTGAATTCTTGAAATATACTTTCACTCTATTAAAGTATCCATTGAAGGATTTTGAAAGCAAGGTTTGAATTGAGGACTATTGGGAGGAAGCTACCAATATCAAGGCAATGGTAGTAACTGTCTCCTTTCCTTATTAATACAAAATATATTTCTTTCCCACATATGTTGTCTCATTGTAAAAATGTTTGTAATGGAACTCCTTAATCATCCATTTAGAATCTATTGATTATTTTATATATCAAATTCTTTGAATTAGTTGTTTATTAGTGATATTGTAGATTTTGGCTTTGGGGATCAAAGGAAGAATGTGAGCTATAACAAACAAAGGATGAGCGAGGACAAACTTCAGATTACTAGGTATGTCCATGTTTACATTTTCAATAGTATTATAGGGAAATCTTGTATATATTTGTGTGTTTTTATCTAATGGTTAGTTTTCGAACCTAGGGAGATCCCTCTTGTCTACAAGCATTATTTTCCCATCAACAATAGGCTAAGTTGGAGTCAAATATTCCAATGGCCTAACTATTTCCTTTTTGTAAACTAGGTTGAATGGAGTATGCTTAGCAAGTGTCTTTTAGGTTGTGTGTTATGCCCATACAATTGTATGGGTTCTCTCATCCTAATGGACATGGTCAACCCCATATAGTTTTTCAATGCATGTCCAATATCTCAAATGCCTCCACTGTGCCATTTTATTATGGGTGGATATACCATTCTTGTGGTAGTGATAAGAATGGATCATAAAATCCCTTACTAGTGGAATTTTATCGGAGATGTTGTGGTTCCATTGATAAGGGAGTTTATGATTCATCATCACAAGAATCCATAAACTCTCTTATCAGTGGAACTTTATTGGAGACGTTGTGATTCCACTGGTAAGGGAGTTTATGATCCATCATCACAATAATGGATCCTTGCTAGCAACCAATGTGAGGTTGTGATGATGGATCATAAAATCCCTTATGTAACAATGAAACCTCCAATAAAGTGTTTCCCTTAGTCCCTGGTAAGTCTCAAGAGATAGAAAATGCTAGTGATAATGTTCTCAAAGATAAGCTTCATAATGGCCTCTATGGTACAATCCAATTTTCAACCTGACTTGGGTCATTTAATCCATTTCAATGATGATGTAGCAAGCCTTTGAGTATCACATAGGTGGATGATCAATGCCACAAATTTAACTACTCACCACTTGAATGCCTCTTCAATTAAAATGGGTTGCGACAACATCTCAATTATGGGTAGAAGGTTGTCGCTCTAATTAATAGACATCACAATGCTTAACATATTCTACATCATATAAAAATAATGTCAACAATCACATTCCAACATAAAGAAAATTTTTGGCAGTTTCCTTCTTTCCATAGTGTCCCCTACTCTACCCTTCATGTGCTTCCCATAAGGCGAATCATCATTTGTGTCCAAGACACATATATAGTGAATGTAATTTGTGCCTAATATATGTAGGTTCCCTATGACCAGTTAATATAGATTGAACTACAAATTATATACACTACCATCAATCATATTGCTTTGATGAAAATGTGGAATTGAAGAATTAAATAATCTCAGTGAAGAAGTTGGGAATCATTGTGCTCTCAACTTAATCGATCTAGATTCTAGATTAGTGTTCAGGCCCATATTTTGCTTGCTAAGTTTGAAAACAACCTCATAAACAAAGGTACAATCTAACTAATCAATGTTTTCACCTTTTTGGCTACAATCCGATGATAGAATTTTTTACAAGATCATGTTTTTTCATTGTTTAAAATGTGTTTTTGAATGCATAAATGGATTCAACACCATGAAAAACTCGTGGGGCACTCAAATTCTATAGTTTGCAACCTCAAACTTACCATTCCAAGAATCCTTATCAGATTTCAAGTAAAATCTACTGGAAAATATGGATAGAAAATGAAAAAAATGGAGATTAGTTAGACTATGCTACAATCGATTTCTTGGAAGAGGAATATACAAATCCATCTCTTCGACACTAGCTTATTAAAAAAAAAAGGGTAGAATGACTGGTGAAGATTTTAAAAAGTATACCTAGTAGGTAATGATAGGTATTATATAGTTCATAGACCATGGATAACTCTTTGTGTTTAATGCTCATGTAGTTATTTTCTACCTTATGTAATTTTATATGAGTAATGTAAATTGGATGATCAATTGTAGTTTTCCTTGGTTGAGCAAGGAAATTGCTCAATGCAATGCTAGAAGTATCAAAACAGGGACGAAAAATATTTATCCAATCCAAAAAAACTAGGGTTGAATTAATGATCATATGTTATTCCAAAATTTAGAATCCTCTTTCACACTTCACAATATACATAAATGAGAATATTTTTGCAATAACTCTTCCATCTGCATTGTCAACTCATTAAATCCTAAAATCAATCTTCCATCTTTACTGTCAAATCTTCCAATATGTAGAGAAAATCATTAGAACATTCTCTAGTGGTAGTAAATTCACATTAACTTCAAATTTCCATAAATAAGCCACCCTTGTAGATTACATGTCTAGAAAGTATGCCAAACGAGGTGTAGAAAAATGCATTTCTTAAAGTTCAATGACAATTGCATCTACTTTCATCTCTCAAAAATTAATCTTAACTTAGGAACATGGTATTCAACACACTACATACTATATAATCATCCAAGTACACACCTATTAGTAGGAATTTATGGACTTATTCATGAAATGTAGCAATGACAAGTTGGGAGAATACCAAGTGGTGCATTCTTAATATCATGATTTAGCTCACCTCATATCCTCCAATTAATGCATTTAGGTGGAACTCCTTCCATTCCTTTTCTCTTTGAACCCAACATAGAGGTTGGTCATCATTTATAGCAAAGGTATCTAGACTCTACATGGGAAATTTCTTCACTTGGGTTATTGAGTGATCACCCTATAGTGTTCATAGAAACATCTTCAACCATGCATACACTTCATCATCCATTCAATGGAAGGATATATTTTGACATTAGATAGATGATGATGATATTTCCACGATAATACATGGTCATAGTGTGATATATGTGGCCCATTCTTGGGATACAAATAGTCTTCCTAGTGATCTCAATAATATCTTTCAAATACTCTTTTTTGATGGGTTGTGGAAAACACAAGATGATACAATAGAGATTTTCAAATATTTTCTCAGGCCCTCCACCCACAACATCTATGCTTGTTTTAGCCCCTCCCTTAGTCATGATATTGATTCCTATGTGGAAGAACCCCTTACTTCACCTTTAAAGATCTTGGATTTTTAATTCAACATAGTTACATTGTGTGATATCTGTAGGGCTATAACTAGGGTCTCTCACACCACCAATTATTCCACATTATTAAGTCAATCCGGGATCGCTTTGTTCTTTCAAAGAGTAACTCAATCCGAGGCTGTTTGCCCAAGTAATGCTCGGTAGTATAGTGTTCTAATGAATTGAAAGGAAACAAGGACCAAACTATAATTAAATCAACTCAAGGATAAAATCACACAAATCAATCTGATCAGTCAAGGGTACAGAACCAATAACCCTTCCCTTTAGAAAATGATAAAGAAGAAAACCAAAGCAAAGGCTTACGGATCTGGGAGTCAGGCAACGTCTTGCTGGGCTCACAACAGTCTTAGGCCTGCTTTCTCTTGAAAGTAATCAAAGCGGATAAACAAAAGTAAATGGAACCGCAATTATGAAATGGAACAGCAGGACTTAAATGGAACAGCATAAGTAAATGGAACAGCAGTAATCAAACCAGCATGAATAAATGGAACAG
>APFE031407812.1:24440-100381 GCA_000404065.3 Pinus taeda
GTCCGCATCCGGTCTCCTAGCGAGGGGACAGCAGTTGCTTTCCCTTTGCTTCTTGTTTCTGCTTGATGCTCCCCTGTTTCCGCATCCTTCTGCATAGAAAACATCGATTATTGGTGATTGAGCTTCGTTTGTCCATTTTTACACTATTTATCAAAATCCTTTTATTCTCTAGACTTATAATGCAGAAAAGGTTAAGAAACTCATTCGAAAACCACTAGATTACTATTCAAAAATCATACCTTTCAAGCGCTCCACAATATCCAATCAAGCATTGCCCATTTCACATTTGGACAATATTACATATTATGTCCTATCTACTAGTAGTGTCCACATCATGGTTGAAAATATGTGGTTAGATCATGACAATATGTCCCATCTCATTGCAATTATAATATGATGGAGGAGACAATTAACATGATTATGTGGATGATGATTCTCCTTATTCCGATTTTGGTTTATATGTCCACTCATGATGGATTCTACTAAAAGGATGTCATTCTCAAACCTCTTCACCAATGTATAAAATGCTTGTTAGTACCTCCATACGATGGGTATCTACCTTGGAAAAGTCAAAATGTACAATTGTTTTCATGTTGTATTTCATTTTCAGGGTATAATGGTAGGGGTCATGCCTTGGATTTTGATAGAGCTAACAAATATCCATTTGTTCCTTCCCTACAAATGAGTTGGCATTAATAATATAAATTTAAATTGTGGGGAAACCATTCCGTAGATGACCTTTAGTGTTGGATATTGTACACTTTATATATTGACTTTCCCTCTAATTGTTGGAAGTACTGCGATCATTCCATCAACTACTATTGTCACTAGGCCACTTTGAGTGCTAATCTTGTTATTGACATATTCTCCAATTAATTGATTGATTCAATATACATAGAAAACTACAAAACTTTTGATCCAGGTGGATATTGATGGCCAGCCACCTATTCCACTTGGACCCCCACCATTTTTTCTTTCATTTTTTCAATTTTGTTAATTATAGCACAATTTACTATTTTTGGCAGTTTTTTGGGTCCTAAACTTTCGTAGCCGTTTTAAGGCCCTAAACAATGGTTTTTTGGAAATATTTATTTGGGAGATTTCGTTGAAATTGCATTTTTAGTTGTATCCTCAAAGAGATATTTCCAACGAGGTATTATGCATGTCAAATGGAGATAATATGACCAAGTTATGACCCTAGGAAGTTCTCTGCCCAACTAACCCCAACGAGGCCCATAAACTCTTGGTGTTACATCTCCTCGGGTTAGGGTTTTGGTTGTTTATGGTTTTCTCTTATTGTTCAATAATAAAAACTCCCTTGAGCCTCATTGTAACTGAGTTCAGAGGCATGTATCCACCACATCTCTTCTCAGAGATAAGCTACCATCGTCCGAGCTAGTCTCATTTCCATTATGTTTGTAAGCATATTTCATTATTTGATATTAATGAAAGGAACTGATATTTCTGTTGCATCTCTATATTTTTGGTTATATCTATAGTTTTTCACATTTCTATTTAAACTCAGATCAGTGGTATTAGAGCAGTATGCTCTTTCTCTGTTTTTCTTTGCATGTCCCCAATGAGGTTGGGATATAAGGAGTTAGGGCTTGAATTGGTCAAACCTTTGCAAGACCAACCTTGTAAATCTCGATGACATCCCATGGGGGAAGAAAAGAAAGACGAGGGAGCAGGAGATCCTATCAAAATACTGCTCGAGGAGGCCCTCAAGAAACAAAGGAACACAATGATGGATAACTTTAGCCAGATCCTTCAACGGTTGCTCACCAGTGGTACAACCACATCTAATAGCCACTCTAGAGGCTCAACACCTTTTAAGGTACAAGTAAAATTTGAAATTCCCATATTTGAGGGCCAAATAGATGTAGACACCATAGATAAATGGTTGAATATACTAGAAGGATATTTTTATGTTCATGATTTTTCTAGTTGAGAAAATATTACTTTTTCTCTTCTCAAAGTCGTCGCCCATGTCAAGGACTGGTGGGAAACCTATTGTGAGTAAAAGGATGAAAGTATGACCTCACTGTTTTCAGTCGCTCCCATTTGGAATTCATTCCGGTATGTCATCAAGGTGCATTACTACTCTGTCGAGCTACGAGGACAAATACATAAAGTGGACCATGCTGTGGCAGGGAAGGGACCAAGATGTGCTGGAGTTTACCAATGTTTTACATACCCTTAGCACAAAGTTGGGTATCAAGGATTTTGAGAAAAATTTGGTACTCACGTACCTTGGTTTCCTACATAGATACATCCAGGATGAGATGGAGTTTCTGGACATCTCCTTGCTCGGCACGACGTACTGATACATCGTCAAGGTCAAGTAAAAGTTTAAGCAGAAGAAGCGAGACTTTGGATCTGTGAACCTGGAGCAAGGGAAAGGTTCCCCGAAACCACAGAGCAATGGACAAAGCCAAGGTGGGATGGCCCAGGACATCCCAGCAAGGCCACAAGCAAATGAAAACATTGGAAAACCGAAGAAGGACACGGGAAAGTGGTGTGAGTTCCATAAGAGTTCCACGCAGAACACAAGTGAGTGTTGGGCCAAGCAGTCAGAGTTGGTTGAGCTGAAGGCTTCATAATCAGATGCATGTTTCTACTCTGAGTCAGAACCCGACAAGGGGAATGACAAAGGGAAGCAAATTATTGATGCGGAGCCCAACGCCACCATCGCCACCACAAAGATCCAGAAGGCGAAACCCCAAGATCCAGAGGAGGAGGAGTGTCTCTTCCACTCCCAAATGTGGGTAAAGGGTTCCTTGCTACAAATCATTGTTGAAAGCGGGAGCCAAAAGAACTTCATTGTAGTAGAGGTCGTGAAGTGACTGGGCTTACCGACCACAACACACCCATAACCATACACCATCAGGTGGCTTCAGCAAGGATGAGATTTGCATATAAGCCAACAATGTCACCATTCATATAGCATCAAGCCCTTCACGGATGAGGTATTATGTGACATTGCTCTCCTTGATGTTTTTGATGTATTATTAGGCCAACCATATTTGTGGAAGAGACATGTTGTTCATGAGTCAAGGGCTCGCATTATTATTGTTACATTGGGAAATAAGTTGTACAAGATACCAGAGGTAGCATCACCTACCTCCATCTCTCTGGTTACTGCAAAACAATGCAGTAAGCTCATTTCAAAAAACTAGGAAATTTTTCTTCCTGATGATACACCCTCAAGGAAAGAAGAAAATGGTGGCAGTACTGCAGAAGTATTTCTATTGGCTAAATCTTCAATAGGATGTCGGGAAGTACATCAGATCCTGCACTCCATGCGCCATTGCCAAATTGACCATTAAGAAGCAAGGTCTCTATACTCCGTTTCCTACCCCTAGTAGACCTTGGGAATCCATCTCCATGGATTACATGTCAGGCCTTCCTTCTACTAAGCATGGCAACGACTGTGTTTTTGTGGTCATCGATAAATTCTCGAAGATGGTCATTATGGCAGCCTGAAAGAAGAGTATCACAACAAAAGCCACTACTAAACTCTTCTTTGAATGAGTGTGGGTACACTTTAGAATCCCACAACCTATCATCTCAGATTGGGACAACAGATTTCTCAGTACATTTTGGTCCAGTCTCTGGTCGATGCTAGTGTTATGTAACCAGCTCAAGAAAAAGATAGAAAAGATAGATCAACGCCTTAGAATTCATCCTCTTCGAGGGGGCAACCTCCTTTACATTACATAAATGAACAATTCTTGGATGATACAAATGAAAATACCTCCTTTCTATATATAGGAGTCTAAGGGGTCATAATATAATCAGAGCCGACATAACAATAATAATCTAAGGGCATAATAATAACAATAGTGGGCTTCTATGGGGCACAATAGTAACAATATCGGCACTACATGGGTACATCAATATAATAAGGGGGTTTTACTAATAATAATAAGGGGTTACAGTAGTAGTATAGGGGCCTAACAGCTAGACACCAAGCTCACTAAGTCCATAACTTTCCATCCCCAAACTCATGGCTAGACAAAGGTCATCAACAGGATGATCGTACACATTCTATGCATGTACAACTCAAAGCATATATGCACATGGGATGAGAGCCTCCCCTATATCCAACACAGCTACAACTGGGGTCTTCACAACTCGACTAGCCACAACCCTTTTCAGGTGGGATTGGGATTCCAACCAATATGTCCCATTGATGTGGCCATACCATTTGCAGTGACTCAGGCAAATTAAACTCATGTCTAGTCCGAAGCTGACAAGGCAAAAAGCTTTGTTGAGCACATTCAAAACATCCACCAATAGGTCCATGACATATTGGACAAAGCCAATGCTAAGTACAAGCAACATCATGGTCAACATTGGGTGCCACAGAAGTTCCAGGTGGGCGACAAAGTTTGGCTACATTCGCAGAAGAAGCGCCTTGCTAGGCCCCACCGCAAGATTCTCCCTCTTCGATATGGGCCATATACCATCACTAAGGTTGTGGGAGATGATGCTTTTGATCTCATCATTCCCCCATTCCTTGGTCTACACCCAATGTTCAATTTGGATTGCATTCGGTCATACTTTCCACCATTACTGGACACATCCGACATTGCAGAACAACTCAGACCGATAGAGTTAAATCAAGACTGCATGGAACAATCTGCAACTGATCAGATCATGGTCACGTAGATCAAGAAAACTCGCCAGTATAAGATCCAACTGTATCTAGTTTTCAAATCCAACCAACTCCTGCACCAAGGAAAATGGCTCACTAGGGACCAAGTTCAGCAGAAGTTTCCTCATCTCATGGAGGAACTCAACACAGTGGAGACCATGGCTTCCTAAGGGGGGAGGAATGATCCAGGTGGATATTGGTGGCCACCCACCTATTCCACTTGGACCCCCACCATTGTTTCTTTCAGTTTTTCAGTTTCCTTAATTGTAGCACACTTTACTATTTTTGCCAGTTTTTCGACTCTTGAACTTTCAGAGCTGTTTTGAGGCCTTAAATGACGTTTTTTGGCAATATTCCTTTGGGAAATTTCATTGAAATCATGTTTTTAGTTGTCTTCCTCAGAGAGATATTTCTAACGAGGTATCATGCACATCAAACAAAGATAATATGACCAAGTTATGACCTTGGGAAGTTGGTTGCCCAACTAACCCGACAGGGCCCATAAACTCTTGGTGTTACATCTCCTCAGGTTAGTGTTTTGGTTGTTTAGGGTTTTCTCTTATTGTTCAATGATAAAAAGGCCCTTGAGCCTCATTGTAACTAAGATCAGAGGCATTTAACTGCCACATATTTCTCAGAGATAAACTGCCATTGCCCGAGCTAGTCTCATTTCCATTATGTTTGTAAGCATATTTCATTATTTGATATTAATTGAAGGAAGTGTTATTTCTACTGCATCTTTGTATTTATGGTTATATCTGTAATTTGTTGTGTTCCTGTTTAAATTTGGATCAACTTCTTACATATTACTCTACCTTTATTACAACAATAGGGTTTGCAAATGTGGTAGAAATATTTGGATAAACAAATATTTTTGTTGTACACTCTAAATATATATCTCAACCAACTCATTGAGTTTCAAATTGTTGGTCACACTTGACACTTCCACACTTCTATTGATTTCCTTCAACTCGGTTATTTTGACTTGTGAATATCTTTGAAATTTTTTTGATACAGTTGATCCAAGTTCACCAACAAAACACTTCATATACCACTGCAAAGATTTCCTACATAGAGTTTTTTTTAATTCTATTATATTGAAGGCTTTAGTGGTCCTTTATGTACTCTACATCTCATTGCAAAGGAACCAATGTTGCCTTGTATATTCTTCCAGATGACCATGAAACAAATAAATCCACATGAAAGATTCATTTGGTTGAATAACCATTTTTATTTTATAACTAGGGTTTGACATGGATTCTACAAGCCATGATTGTTTTTTTTGGTCAATTTATTTGAGTTCTCCAAATATTACGTTAGGCTTGAACTGTGGCTTGAGAAACAATAACTCAATGTCATCTAAGCTGTCAAAATCACCCGGGATTGCACATGGCTTACAACGCCATCCCTTAACATGGTTGGATTTTTGCCCACAAAGTTTCGAACCGGTGACCTTCACATCATAGAGTGACTTAATAATACATCCCATCACCGTCTACTCTACGCCACGTGGGCTATAAGCCCTAATTGTTATAAAAAAGGGGATGCACCTATTGACAACTCAAATAATTTGACAACACTTTAGATGCCATTTTTTAATGAACACACACATACACATATATTCCAAAGAAAAATTCGTAATTTTATTCAACTTAAGAACACGAATAAAATTACATGCTATAGATGCCCAAAAAAATTCAATCATGTATGCCCTGCAGTTGATGCACACTATAAAGTAGACATAAAATAATAATTGCATAAAATTTTACAGGGCTAAGTGTGATAAAAATCACTTGGCTTCCTCTTTTTCCTTTCTTTATTTCCACCTTTCACCAAACTCCTTGATTGGGAGTAGTAGTTATTATTACCAATGGATTGTCATCAATCTGTGGGGGAATTTCTTTGTCTAAGTCTAATCTCTTAGATACATGGGATCTCTTTATTCTTCCTTAATCATTTTTTATGGCTAATTCCCCTTTCTGTTGTTTTGGAACTATGATCTATATTGTTTTAGGACCCTTCTAGGTGACATGCATTGATCTAGGTCTGTCCCCTTCACCACCATTTGATTGGCTACCAGGTTGAGTCTGTGCTTTTGAACTTGGTTGATCTTCCTTGAGCTCTTCTTCATATTATGCACTATTTGGAAATTGCCATCCCCTCTGCTTTGGGGCTTGAGGGAAATAATTCTACAAATGTCTATTTGAAAACAAGTTCAACATTTGAAAGTCATATCCTCATAGTCTAGCACCTGTGTCCACTAAAAATTTTCATATTTTATAAGATGATGGTCAGGAAGACCTTTACTAAGGTCAATCTCTCCACATCTCCTGTCAAAAATAAAGATACCTTTTGATTTTTTGTCCAGGTCCTTTTGATTTTTATTTTTCCCATGATATTTATAATATCCTCTAAAACCCGATGACGCTAGAAAGGAGATGGGGGGTTTGGTAACCTTAGCCATAGTCGCATCATTGTTACCACCATATTTGTTGTAACAAAACCTAGAAACCAAGGGGCCACAAAAAACCCAGCTCTACCCCAAAACCATGGTCCTTCATTTATAATGTTTTCCTTATCTTGTTATGTCTCAAATTGTATTATGGAAAAACCTTTAGAGAAAAAATAGAAATCACACTTTGTTGTCCTAGAAGAGTACACCCATTCATATAATTCTTCTAGTTTCATCCAAAAACCATTAAACTGACATATTAATGTTGTGGTCTGAAGATTACAAAATCATATTTTACCTCTAGGGATTTTACCTCCATAGTAGGTATCTTGTCCATTTGCTCAACAATTTAAGGTCTTAGCATATTTTGAGGTTGTTTGACTTGAGCGACATTCTCCCCTTTGAGTGCATCCTTGAATGATAAATATCCATTAAGGTTCCTAGTATTTGCATTAGGATTTTTGTAGGTCGAAAACCCTCCCCACATCCTCATATTCAATATTATGGTTGAGTCCTTTTCCAAACCATAATCTTCCAACCAAAAGAGTCTTGTAGGACTTTACCTTCATATTCCAGAACTTGGAGTGCTATTGGTATACCCAAATTGTTCTAAATGGTATGCTTCATATTTTCCACTAGATCCCAACCCCTGATCGAGTGGATGAAGGTATTCCCATTAAGGTTTTTTATAAAAATATGAAAATTTTCCTTCTTCTTCTTCCTCATTGCCAAATTTGTCTGAGAAATCCATTTGATTGGGTTTTAAGGGATATGGGTGTTTAAGGGAAAGAAAAACCATAGAAATGCCCCACCACCATCACATGAAAATTTCAATAAATCCTTCCACGACTGCAACGACCATTCACATTCATCCACATTCCCTGGGTCCCTTCTGGAAAAGGTGATTTCAAACCAAGAGATGTGGTCTACGTCGATGAGTAGGAGAGAGCCAAACCTCAGATCCCTGCTGATGATAGAGATCACCATCCACGAGATGAGATCAATGAAGATGCATGAGAGTAAGACAAAAAGGGATAGCCTCATGCCTCATGCCAACTTCATCACTCCGGGATCTAGATCATGCCAATCACCAATAGAAATGTTGCCATATGAGAAACCCACAACCTCCATCTTCTGGTATGCACACAACATACAAGGATTCAAGCCCCACAGGCCAGACCCATTGCCACCATATGTACAAAAATAGTTATTCAGTCTAAGACTCCGATTTCTCTCAATAATTTCAAAAGAGACCCTGAAACTGAGAATTTTGAGAGACCAACAATATTTATTTCCATCAGACACTAGATGAAAATGGTGGCTAGATCTAGATCTTCCCACAGAAAAATAAGCCTAGCTTTTATCACAGACATAACTCCATTGTAATAGGAAAACTTCATCGTCTCTCTAGTGCCCACCCTCACAACAACCCACAATCCTGAAACCCTTGGTGGCACCAATTTGAGACTCACAGAGAAGCCAAACTCTAACACTGATCTCCATCGCTCTTGTGATTATATATAATATATATATATATATTATATATATATATATATATAAAAATGAATATCATTTCATTTACTAAAAAAATTTAAAGTAAATCCAACATAAAGAGAAAAAATAAACAAAAATCCATATTGGATAAGTAATAAATATAATTGAATAAAATATCAATACTATGTGACAATAAAAACATGACCTATTAACTATGGTGACTAGTCAATTCTATAAGGACATTGTCACATAGTATTGATATTTTATTCAATTATATTAATTACTTATCCAATATGGATTTTTGTTTATTTTTCTCTTTATGCTAGATTTACTTTGAATTTTTTTAGTAATGTTTATTTTTCTCTTTATGCTAGATTTACTTTGAATTTTTTTAGTAAATGAAATGATATTCATTTTAGTGATATCGAAATTGCATTTTGATTTGGCCTATACCCACACTTTTTACTATTGCTTCAGTGAAATTTTATTACCCTTAACATCATATCTATTGCTTTTAACCACAACACATTTTTTTAGAACTTCTCTTATATTTGGCTCTTCAACCATAATCAACGTATTAACCATATAATTTTTTAGAATTTCTTTCATCTTAGTGTTCTCTAATATTTGGTTCTTCAACCATAATCAACATTTTAACCATATAATTTTTTAGAGTTTCTTTGATCTTAGTGTTTGAAACAATCGATTCTTGATCACTTAGTTCTACTTAATTTAAAAAATTCAACAAATTAAAAAATAATCTATTACAATTTATTAAAAAAATCAATGAAAAATTAAAAATAAAATAATCATTTTCCTACACAGAGATGAATATTGATATTTCCAAAAAAACATACCTACCATTATATTACATTACATTTAAATATTAAATATATAGACAAACATTCAAATCCTTTCAAAAATTGTTTCCATTTCAAACAATTTTCACAAATCCAATAGGTAAGATACTAGAGCCATGGGCCATAATTCTAAAAGCTATCGAGTAATAGAATCATAAAATGATAATTATGCCATGTTAATGTTGCCATAAGAGAAATCAGAAAATCCACAACACACAAGGTATAAAAAATATAATGTCACTATAACTTTTGTTATCACTATCTATTGAATCAAGCCTTGTTTTTTTTCAGAAGAAAAAGCCGAGATATATTATATTGAGATCATATAATTTCAGATGAGTGACACATCCATAGTGTCCAATACATATGTGCATATAACTGTGCATATAACAAAATTTTATCCAGTTCTAATGATGCATATATCAGAAACTATGATAATCATAATGCAAAAAATAAAGCTTCTCTTCATAGAGGGTTATATCAGAGATGATGAGTGATTCATGTAGATCCATAAATCATGTGCCAATCAGTCAATATGTTGTCAAAAATGGACGATGAAGGCATGACAGAGTCAGTGAAAATATGTGCATTCCGCCATTTCCAAACCGCCCATAGCAGGATGAGGATGAGATAACGTCTATTCCCGGTCTGTTTACTCCACCATATAAGGGCTGCACTAGGAGAGATAAAATCAGTCAGTTGAAAATCAAAGATGTTTGACAATACATACCAGGTCTGCTGGATGATTGGGCATTTGATGAACATGTGGAGGTTTGTTTCTTCATCTGATTTACACATAGTGCATCTGCTGGGTCCTTGCCAATATCTTTTCCTGAGGTTGTCCCATGATAAATTCTTGTTGTAGAAAACAAGCCAGGCAAAGTGAATGATCTTCGGAGGACATTTCGCCTTCCAAAAAATAAAAGGAAAGGTTGGAGGCTGATATGGAATTCTGTTGCTAATCAAGTGAGAGTAGATATCTTTGACAGAAACAGGTCTTCGAAAACAACTGACAGTCCATAATAATTGATCTTTGTCTCCATGTCGATGGATGGCGCTACCATTTAGCTGGTCTGTGATAGATTTCCATATCCCTTCCCATATGTCCTGTAGATTGAGGTCGCGTCCATTCTTCCACACAGGTGTGGATCCATGCCAATCTTTGATGAGCTTGTCCCACGTAAATATTCCTTGTCTCTGTAGCTGAAAGATGAGGTCCTTTGGAAGATTTATGTCAGACTGATTACATATTAATGGATCAATGCCGATATATACGCTGCTGCCTGAATATAAACACCATCTCAGCCTGGATATGAAGAGGGGTTCAATTTTCCGCAAGCTGTTCCAAATAGGGGAACCAGATCGGGGTCCAATGATCCCACGCCGAATCCAGAATTCCATAGGTCTTCCTTTCAAATATCTGATGCGAATAATATTACTCCATGGGGATGGAGCGTATATACCCCTCCATAATGATCGGCAGAGGAGCGCTCGGCCAAAAATGTGTAAGTTCATAATGCCCCAACCGCCTTGCTGTTTTGGTATAGATATGTGGTCTAGTTTTGCAAGGTGCATCTTTTGTTGCTTTGTGGATCCTCCCCATATGAAAGAAGCAGTGATTTGATTGATGCGATTAATAGTGCTGGTGGGCAGATGGAACAGATGTGCCCAGTATACAGACATGTGAGTCAATACCGCCTTTGTAAGGGTGACTCGGCCTGCTAGTGATAGAGCACGGTATTCCCAAGATGTAATTTTGTTATAATAGCGTCCAATAAGCCAATCCCAATCAGAAGCTGTATACTTGTGAGTTTTCAGATGAAAGCCCAGATATGTGATGCCGGATTGCAAAGATTGTGTCTGGACCCCAAACATAGCTGCGATGTCCAGAATCAGATCCGTGCACTCGCCATGGAAATATAAGATGGATTTATGATTGTTGATTGAGAGGCCTGTGGCTTTTTGAAAATTGTTGAGGATATCAAGTATACATACCCATGAAGATCGTTGTAGCATGGCACATATAAGTACATCGTCGACAAATAAATTATGGGACAGAGATATTTGTCTGCAAATATTGATGGGGATGCACCGCTGTTCAGCCACGACCCTGTTAATGTGGAGGCTGAGCGTATTCATGGCGAGGATGAATATAATGGGGGCAAGCGGACACCCCTGTCGAAGGCCTCTGCCGGCATGGAAGAATGGGGAGGGGATCCCGTTGATGTTGATAGCATATTTGACGCCCTCAATACACGCCATGATCCAGGATATCATTTCCATGCGAAGACCGATCTTAACCAGGAGGCAGCGGATAAAGCCCCAATCCAGGCAATCGTATGCCTTTTTAAGGTCGATTTTAAGAATGGCCCCATCAATATTCTTGGAGAACATCGAGAAAATGCATTCCTGAGTTGAAGCAACAGCGTCCAGGATGTTACGCCCCTTCAGAAAGGCATGTTGATGACAAGATAAATGGGCGGCCAGAGTGCCTTTGATGCGCTCCGCGATGATCTTTGAGATGATTTTAAAGGAAATGTTGCACAGTGATATCGGTCTAAAGTCAGAGAAGGTGTCAGCATCTCTCTTTTTGGGGATGAGAGCAATGAGAGTAGATGTAGATTGAGGATGGATGAAGCCGTTGATGCGAGAATCCTCAATCATCTTGAGAAGTTCGTGTTTGATGAGGTCAAAAAAGTGCAGAAAGAATTCAATGGTCCATCCATCGGGACCAGGACATTTGTCCTTGCTGAAGGCCTTAAGAATTCTTTGAAGCTCATCTTCAGTGACCGGCAAAAATATTTCGTCATTGATGGGATCATCAAACATGACCGGGAAGATGTCTGTTCCCCATAATATATCATGTATGGCACTTCCCGGTCCGCGACTATATTGATTTTTAAAATGAGAAAGTGCAGCATTAGTGATGTCCTGTTGGGAGGTGAAATGACCATCTACACCATCCTGAATTTTCCATATGGAGTTAATCTCACGTCTATGATTGGCATATTTGTGAAAAAATTTAGTATTGCGATCCCCCAAGCTCATCCATAAAGCCCTGCTTTTAAGACGCCATGAGGATTCCTTCGATTCTAAGAGATGGTTTTTTTGCCGTGAGAGATCAGCGATCTTATATTTATGTTGAAGAGTCATAGAATTAGGATCATGAGAAGATAGGATATGATCCAGATCATGCTGGATCCTGCAGAGCTCAGAACTGTCATGCTTTTTTTTCTCAATTTGCCAGGACCTGATGATGGACCGGACATAATCCATGCGTTCACGAAGAGAGGGGCCACGGGCACAGGATGCCGATTCATGCCAAGCAGCAGTGACGGTGGTATTGAAATCTGGGTCACTGAGAAAGGTATGATCAAATTTGAAAGAGTAGGACCGTCGAGAGAGTTGTTGACGCCAAGAAATGAAAAGCGGTCCATGGTCAGATATAGAATCATGCCCAATGGTGAAAACAGGAAATCCCAGTGAATCAATGATGTCGGACATCATAATAACCCTGTCAATACGCTTGGCGATGAATGCCGCGCCAATCCGACCATTCTGCCATGAATGAGTCAATGGGGAAGGTTCTATATCAATGAGATTCCGAATGATAAGTTGGGAGCGAATATAATCTGATATGGGATCCACTTTTCTCCCAGCGCCCCAGACTTCCTCAGAGCATAGAGTATAATTCATATCACCAATCAGCATCAGATGAGGGATCTCACAAAGATCCGAGGAGAAATTTTTTTGCCAGAATGGAAACCTGTTCATATATGGAGCATATATGTTAAAAATATTGATGGGGAAATGGTGCCCACGAAAGGTGGCAGAGAGCATAATACCAGCAAAGCATTTGAAAGCATTAGCACGTATCCATAGAGGATTCCACATAGCGACAAGGCCGCCAGAATGGCCATGTGCGTCAAGAGCCACGATATACCATGAGGGGAACAGTTTCCTGAAATATGAAATAGAGGTGAGCCTATCATGCATAGACTCCTGGATAAGAACCATCTTCGGTCGTGCAGAGGTAAATAAATGCCTGAGCGCACGGAGTTTGGGGCCAGCGCCAAGCCCACGGATATTCAATGAGATAATGTCCATCATGACATGGATGGTCCAGCCGCGTCTGCTCTAAGAGGCTGTGGGCGAGGAGATGACATATCAAAAATAGGGATATCAACCAGAGAAGATACTCGGTCCCCCTGGGCAGCTGAGTTTGTTCGACCACGGAAATGACGTGAACCACCCCGTCCAGTCTTACGGACAGTAATATTCTTCCCCGATGCAGGGCTGATGGTGGGAGAAGGTCGATGAGAGGGCTTGTGAATGGTGAGAGGTTCAAGTTCCACAGTACGATGATGAAGGAGAATATCGATATCACTGTCAAAATGATTGACAGGGGATGAGACGGGGGAATTGGTGGGGGGAACTGTCAATAGTGGGGCCTTACCTCTGTAAGGCGGGGGGGATGCCGCCCGGGGAGGGGAGGAGGAGGAAATATTAATGGGGATAGAGCCCATGTATATGTCGCCCATCGGGATAGGGGAGGGGGAGCGGACAGGGGCGTCGACAGGAGGTTCAGGTATGGATGAAAGGGGAGGAGGGGATACGCGGGGATGAGAGGGAGCTAGGTGGGGCGAAGGGAGATTAGAGGGGATCCGAGGAGACAGGGGGGGAGATGGGAGAGAGACAGAAGGCAAATCTGCATATAATGGAGGGGAGTCGAGAGGGTGGCGGCGAGCAGATTTGGTGTAATGAGGGTGGCGGCGACGGTGAGCGTCCCGCTTGGGGCAATTAGCAATAAGATGACCAGTATGATGGCAAGCAGCACACCGAAATGGAATGCCCCAAAAATCCAGCCTCTGAGAAATCCGGAGACCCCGCCATGTGATGTCGATGTGTTCAGGATATCCGCCCCTGTAGGCACGGTCAATGAGAATCCATGCAATGTGCTTGTCCTTTTCTCCCAAGATCCAGGGATCCGCATAGATAAAACGACCAATGGAGTTCCCAATGATCTCCAATATTTCCTTTGACCAGAATTCCAACGGGAGATTCGGGAGTTTAACCCAAATCAAATTATGAGAGGGAGTATTTGATAGCGGATCATATCCAATGTACCATCTGTGAAGAGCAAGAAAGCTCCGCTTGAATACCCATGGAGAGCGCAAAATATTATCAGCGTCGACGGCGTCAAGGAATTGGAAGCAGAACCAGTCCTTCATGAGGTGTGAGATGATAGGTGTGTAGCCTATAACAGGCTTCCAGTGGTCAGAAATCCATTTTCTCGAGGCAGCAACATCCATCACCGGGAAGTGCCACTGACCAATGAGGGCGCACTTCTGGAGGCAATTGATCCTTTCTGTGAGATGAGCACCATCCAAGGCGATGGCAGGCGGCGGAGCCGAAGATTTAACCGCTAGAAATTGTGCTCTGATTTGTTAGAAGTCACTTTGAAGGGTAGAAATTGCGCTCTGATTTGTTAGAAGTCACTTTGAAGGGTATTGAGGCACAATGGATAAGATCTAAACTCAGATTTAAAATGTTGTATTACAGAAATACACTTTTTAATAGAAAATAAAAATATCTTAATTAAATTTATTTGAATTAGTTGAAAAAAATAATTGCTATCCTTTCCAACAGAATCAATTTCAATAAATAACATATTAACTTCATAATAGGTTAATTATTATTATATTAACTTCTAATTTTGTTATTGGCCAACTTTATATTCCAAAAAATTAAAATTCACTTTTATACCATTATATTTCTTTATCTTTATAACAAATATATCTTCACGTAAACCCATCAACTCTTGTGGTGGGCGTGAGGTGACGTGGCCGGTGTGAGTTGATGTGTCAACGTTGAAGGATTAATCCAATTTTTATTATCAGAGACTATTATTTAAGTCAACGAGTAGTAAGCAAGCCGCTACATGGTATTATTAAAATGGTTGTGTTAACTTTTAAAGTGCTTCCTGACTTATATTAAAATATTGAAGCAGAAAATGTATAAAGGAAAAATGTAAATACGGTAAGAAACAAAAAGGAGATTAAAATGGTAAGAGAAAATTATATTAGGAAAGGATAAATATAAAAGTTTTGGGAAGGAATTATTGTGTTGAGAGATGTTTTTTAGTTTAGTATGGTAGAGATGTTTAATATAACATAAATATTTTAATTTGGTCAAAATAAAATAAAAATAAAAAATAAAAATAATTAGCAATTTTACTCTAGATGTTGTTAAGGAAACACCGAAGTCATAAATACAAGAAGAATCGTGACATATACAACAACATTGAAGTTGGAATTTTTCTATCAAATCCTCACCCTTTCAAGACAATAACAACAATTAATGTTGGTTTGAATCAACAAGAGAATGACTTAACTAGGAAAAAAACTTCAAGGTATTTGATATACTGCCCATAAACATAAACATTATAAAAGCCCCATTCATAATCAACATTTTGAAAAACACTAAAAATTATATATAACATTAGTTGGAGACTCTTTGCACTCATTGAATATATACTCGAATTTACATATATGTTAAAATTCACTCAAATTTCCCCACATGCCTTGAAATTATCAAATTTGTCATTGGTCTTCAAATAATTTGGGAAAAATATTATTCTTAGCATTACAAATGCACTCAAATCCTTTCTACCAAGGGCATTTTTAAATGACTAATTGAAAATAAGAATTTTGATGGCATCACCTAATTCATGAACAATATGATGACTATCTTTCCAAATATAAATTTGCATCACAAACTTACAAATTTAAGATCTCATCACCTATTATGTGAGGAAAACGAGCCATACATCAACTCCCAATTATTCATAAATTTTGGTGTAAAATATGCAACTTTGATGGGAAACTAGTGCAGTCAATTGATAATGTTCAGTATCTCTAGTGTTTCCTCTAAGAACATCACCTATGCTACCGGTTCAATAATGAAAATATAAGAAGATTCCCGTTGCTCTAAAAGAACATAGGTTTTACAATCTCCAGATGCCAAAAATGCTTGCCTTTTTAGCTTTTTAGGGTGGCATTTTCCCGACACCCTTGTTGCTCGTGTGATAAAACTCGCTGACCTATGATTTGCATATTCATTCTATGACGTAACAAAATCAACATTTTTGAAAAATGATTTGATGATGTATATCGATAGAAGGCTCTATTGTTAATAAAAAACATCTAAATCAATATAGAGAGATACCATGATATTAGATGCTAAATATTCCAAAAGAAAAACCTCCACTTCCAAAAAAAACCTCCACTGCCCAAAAAAGTCTATCTGAAATTATTCAACTAGAAACAAAAAATATACCATGTTAACAATATAGAGAAATATCATACTACTAATAACGATTGCCAAATCTCCTAAAAAAAACCTCCATAATAAAATCACATAATAATTTAAAACTTCAAGAAATCCATGAATGGATTTCATAAAAAGATTCACTCGAACTGCCTAACCCATGTTCTCAAAAAATGCAATCTAATAATGATCCTAAAATAAATCAGTTAAATCTATCAACATAATTATATAATGAATATAATTCAATCACAAATCACAAATCTAATATTCTGGTCCAAAAGTTGATTTCTGGTAGGGAGCAATTCTTAAAGTCAGTTTGAAGAACTACTGAATGGGAGGTTGCCAGAAGTTGGGGAATTTTTCCAACCCGCTACAAGGCCCTTCACAGCCAGATATTTTTTCTTTAAGGTACTGGAAATTTTATGGCCATATGCATTCAACTCCCTAAAACTCATCATATGGGGATGTTAAACACATAACATGCTTTCAATATTGTTTTCATATTAGAAGTCACACCTTCAAAATTCAACTATTACATTCTCAGTGATCCACTTGCTTAGGTGAAAAACAAGGAATTCAGGGGAATAACAAGGTCATAAAGGGGATGATGTTTTTTGCAGACAAGTGTGGTGATATAGTAGACTGCCACATGGCAAGTAAGTACAGGCTGACACACATAGTAGGAAATAAATGGAAACAACAGGTAAATGTCGATCTCTACAAGTTAGATTTCGATGTGACCTAAACCCCACTACGATCAATCCACGTCTACAATTAGTTCCAAACTCGCTCAAAAACATTTCAATTATTATAAGTGAAATTGTGGCATAATCATCATCATGTTAGAAACTATTGTACAAAACAACCGAGAAAACAGAGGAATAAATGAACCAAATAAATAAAATATGTAAATGAGAAAGAACTATACACATTTGAAAAGTGTTAAAATATGCTGACATACATCTATCTTTAGACTCCACCATATGTTGATTTCTTAAGTGAATTCTATCCTATAACTTTAAAGTGAGATTAATAATTGATAAACACCATCGTATTTGAAATTTGAACGCAACTGAATGTTTGGATTGCACTTCAATGGGATTTGGGAGACACTGACAATTGTGTTGCTATAGGTTTTTGTATATCATATAGGCCACATAAGTTTAGATGAAAATCACACTACAATATTACTTAGTGAGGTGAAGGGCATAATTGTGCTTTTGTCACTATAACCAAAAATATTTGTCAGGATGGAATCTTTTATGTTTCTTAAAAAATGTCTTGGATTTAGCTATGTGTGGTATACTACTTAGAGGGCCAATTTTCTATATTTCAAGTATGAAACTGCAAAATCTATAAACAGTTTTAAAACTCATTACTTTCAACACGTTGTCAAACAATCTGTTGAACTTTCAAGTTAATAGAATTTTCCATATCAAACATGTTATACAAAATAGTCATATATTCAGTCCAACATGATGAAAAAAAAAATGTTTCACTCAGAAGGAAAGTTTCATTAGACAAAGAAACCTGACACAAATTAGTGACCTACAACCACAATAAAACCAAGTTACAAAGTCTTGATAGTGATAGAGTCTACTAAGCATGGTTCTTCAAAGACTCAACACTGAATGATATACACTAACATCTCATAGCCTTGAATAAAACTATATTCAGGAAAACATGTGGTAGATAGCTATTAAAGATGCAAAATAATAACTTAAATCCATAATAAAGAAAAGTTACAAAGTATTAATAGTAACATAATCCACTAAGCATGACACTTAAAATACTAAACACTAAACGATATAAACTAATGGTTCATGGCCTTGCATAAAACAATTTTTGAGAAAACAAATGACTATCAAAATCTGAAAATAGGGACCTAAATCCATAATAAATCCAAGTTACAAAGTCTTAATAATGATGGAGTATACTATGCATGACACCTAAAAGACAAGCACTAAATGATATGGATTAATATCTTATAGCCTTATGAAAATCTATTTTCAGTAGAATACGTAGTTGTCAAAAACACAAAATAGTGGCCTAGAGCCACACTAAAGCTAAGTTATGGAGTATTAATAATAGTAGAATCCACTAAGTATGGAACTTAAAACACTAAACATGTTTGACTGGAACACCAAGTGTAAACATATTTGATTGGAAAGTTCCCTCTACATAGAATAGGGAAAAAAGGTTTGCACTAAAGCGGTAAAGTTTTACCCCCAAAAAACATCATTTGATGCCTCAAAAATCTCCGAGAAGGTTCTAGACCCCAATTTTCCAAACTGGGTCCCAATGGTAAAAATGGTCATGAGAGTTGATTCCTCCACCTTTTCCACTCTGAAAGCATCGAGATGGATGGAAAAAATATAACGATCCAATCTAGAACACTAATCTTAGTTTATGCAGAAGTATGTGTATGGACAATTTCCATGTCTTTACATACGCAAGAGAGAATTTGATGAAGAGATGCATATACACAAGGAGGTTTAAGGAAAGGAGTAAGAGTTCTCTTAGAGAAATCATTATCATTATATGTTGCTAGATCTATGCCATCTCCTTCGATATTTCGGAAAATGGGACTGGAATCGCACACCTCAGACCACTGACCTCAAAGTTTGAAGAGACTTCCTATGCATGATAAGCACTTCCCAAATAATAAATATGGGGGAAACGAACACAGAAGCATACAAGAGCCTATGAAGAAGTGAAAAGGTAAATTTATATTTTCTTTATAATGTGGAAAAATGCAAGAGTTTGTTTTTTATGAATGACGATGAAGGAGGGAGATCATTGGGAGTATGCTTGTTAGATAACTATTGTGGCAGAGGCTTGTATCATTTGAAATTCAATTTGTGTTGCAACAAAGGATTCATATAAGTCTATATGGTCTGAAGCAAAGAAAAGAAGTTGTTCCTCCAACATAGTGTTACCTCATTTCAATAAAAAAGAGCATAGTTCTATAAGGTCCTAAAGTGAGGGACAAGCATAGTTAAAAGCATCACTTGCAGGGATTCAAGAAGGAAATGGAACAAACAATTTACAACAATATTCCTTAATTGAGGTTGTGCATAACATTGCAGCTAGGAATTTAAAAAGCTTATTTCACATATAGATACAACTTATGTAGTGAAATTAACAACAGAGGGAAATGTTTCGTCCTCCATTGAGGATAGTAAAAAGAACAAATACACTAGAGTGGTAGTATATGGTTACCTTTATAATCATACCATAATATTCCAAAATATGGATTAATTAAGAATCCACTTGAAATAAATGCAATAGAAACTCCAGATACAAATTCACAAGAATGCAATGAAAATTTCAAGCTTTGACATGAGGATGTAGGAGGAAAATTTCATTTCTTAATTGAAATGAAAACTTAAATTGAAAGATGAAAACCCTCAGTGGTGTCAAGGGACACATAGATTCGTGTTTCAAGAAGGAAAAACCTCGACAACAACAACATGCCATTTCCCACTAGCTTCTCATCCTCCTAAAACACATGTAATTGACAAACCAAACTACCTCCTTCAAGTTATGGACAACCATGTTCATGTTCAGAATGGGGGCATTAAAGGATTATCATGCACCTGCGAATCCCTTGAACCATGTTCAGACTTGATCATATAGTTGGAATCCACATGACCCATTGATTAAATCCTTCGAGATACAATGGTCGACTAGGGGTGGTGGTTTGAAGGCACTGGTGGTGAAAAATGGGAGAAAAATCCTTCAACTTTAATGCCAACTTAACTATTTCATTGATTTCCGAAAGACACTTGGAACAAGGGTTTTGTAGATGAATAGGAGAACAAACCACTTGGCTCTTTCGTGCAACAATCAGATTTAGAGTCAGAGTCAATAATGGGTTTTCTAGTAATGGAGGTTATTAAACATGAGCACCACTTTCTAAAAAGTAAATCTCTACTATCATCTGATGGTAGAAGATAATTCAATTGTCTAACACGAGATCCATGATGCAGGGTGATAGTGGGAGAGGATTTTTCCTTGGAGGGAATGCCTTATGGCATAAAAATAACAAAATCAACTAACCCTATCAAAATAAAAATAAAAATAAAAATGACCCATGGTATTGGCTCATGGTATTCATATGGAATATAATCTATTAGTTAAACCAACCTAGATCCATCTTGACTCTGGATCTAACAAGCACCAAGAAGGATCAAATTTCTTGACATGTAAACCTCTTTTAGAGTGAAAATAGATTTGATCCCTCTTTGCACTTGGTAGATCTGGAGTTAAGATTGATCTATCATGGTTATTGCTCCAAGAGGTGCTCTCCAATCCAATATGGTAGAGATGCCATAATGTAATGTCCTTAAACATTTTGACTCGATAAAAATAAAATAAAAATAACTCTTTGTTAAAATAAATAAAAATAACTTTACGTTAAAATAATTTTTAATTAATTTTTGTTGGTAGTTAAGGTAAATTTGACTTGGTCAAGTTACTAGTGGTTTTTGAGGTCTAGGTTTATAAGTGCCCATGGTATTAATGTGGAATATGACCTATTTAAAGGGGGAAATTAAACCAGCCTAGATCCATCTTAAGCCTAGATCTACCAAGCCTTGAGGGGGATCAAATATCTTGAGATGAAAACCTATTTTAGAGTGAAAAGAGATTTGATCCCTCTTGGCGCTTGGTAGATCTAGAGTTAAGATGGATCTAGGTTGGTTATATAGAAATCAAGGTTATATCTACAAAATAGATACAAAAATATGTGAATGGTATGACCTGCAACAAAATAAGATTTAAAGGTGGATTTAATTCATTAACATAAATTTTCGAGAACAAAATGAGGAGGAAAATGTAGTTCTCGAATGAAGAAAACCAAAATATGACTTTCAAGTCTTGTATTGAGTGTTTCTTTTACAAGGTGTCACAATTTAATGCAATTAAAAAGTATGATGGGAGATAAAAATTTTAAGAATAAAATTAAGAATAAATTTTCAATGAAAAATAAAGAAATTTGTTATCCAAAAAATTGTAATCATTAGTTGTTTGTTTAAATTAAGAAATAAAAAAAAATCAAGGTTTTTATTAAGAATCATAAAAGAATATCATTTAAAAAATCATAATCAAAGTTAATTGCAGAAATCAAGAAACTAGAGAATAATAGAAATTCGCTATAGAGAAAGTTATAACAACAAGAAAGTATTGATTAATAAATAAACAATGACTAAACCTATGAAATTACAAAATTTTGAAACTCAAGAATCTAAGTTGTGGGTCAAGATTACATCTCAGAAAGATCTGAATCAGTTGATGTAGGACATCTTTAGACATTGAAGTACGAAAAATGGAAGTTTGATGCAGGAGCATCCAGCTCACAGTGATGAAGCAGAAAGACCCCAAATAGGTTCACGAGCGGGACACCGAATTGTTAGATTCTGCTGGAAATAATTTTTCTTTTTATTTTATTTTACAAGTCAGAAACAGTTAGATGATTTACTTTCCAGTTAAGTTTATTGATTAGTTTCATTGCCAAGTGAAGGGTAGTTTATGTGAGTTAGGAAAATAACTATTGATTGCTTTTATAAATCTTTAATTATCTGAACAGTTACAGTTGCAAGTAGGAACAGAAACACGTAACTGCTTTTGTAACAGACAGAGACAAACTGCAAGCCTTAACTGTACAAAGAGGCTATAAAAGCAAGGCATCTATGTAAAGAAAGGGTCCTTTTTGGTTCAAGTAGAATAAGAATTGAGAAGTTGAAGAATAAACTATCAGAGCATTCTAAGTACCTAAAGAAACTGTCCATCAATCATTTTTCTAAGTTGTTGAATTGATCTCCCACACACGATTACTATTATTTCATATTACTGTAAATTAAATGTAACAAAGTGAAATTCGAAATCACTGTCAACAAGCAAACAGGAGTACAATCTAAGAATCGCGGTTACAAGTTGATATCAGCACACAAGCTAATAACCCAGTACAAGAATCAAATACCAGCGGCGAAGCATAACAGAAATCGAAGGTTACAGGTACATATCGAATATCTCCTTTTATATTTCATTAAAAACACAGTTACATTGCAGTATTAATAATATTACACAGCCAAAAGCAACCGAACAGTAAAAGTCCCTTAAGGGTTACATAAATTGTCGCCATCGAAACCAGAACAGAGTTTCAATCAACCATTACAGACAGACCACGAGAAGACGAAACCCTCATTAGGGTTTGATTACGAACTAACAGAAGACGAAACCCTCGTAAGGGTTTGGCTACTAATCTAAAGCCAGAACTGTGGAAGCCGTGTCGTAGATGTGCATACATCTCACACAAGTAATAACAGGCATACAAACTACCAGACTCGACCAATAAACTAACAGGCATATCATATGCGCAACAGAGACCTCGAATCAGGTTAACAAGACAGGTTCCAGGCCTACCCAAGATTTTTAAGCCATCAAACGTTGCCGAAGACCAAATTGTGCGCCCTCCAGGCCACTGCAAGAGACCTGCAACCAAACCATAGACAACGGTTCAGGGTTTGTCATGTACAGGAAGCGAAACCCTCAACCCGAGGTATAAAACCAACCAAATAAAAACAGGCATAGTGGGAAGAAAATCTTACCTGGAGACCGTGAGAGGAGCGACCGCCAAGTCGAGACCAGAGCCGCCACAACAAGCTATAGACCAAAGGAGCAGACGGGTTAGACCCGGAACGAAGAAGAACAGAGATTGAAGCAAAGAACGAGAGTATACCTGTAGCAGCATTTGTCCACGCGTTGCCATCGACCTTGTTCGGACGGCGGAACAACACCAGCATTTGAAACCCAAAATTCGTTGCCAAACACATACGAGAACCAGACCAGAAGCATGATTGTAGACATAGAGATGGAGCAGACATCAGTCGAAACCCAGGAATGAAACAACAAATTAACACAACAAACAGGACCGGTGCCAGAACTTGGATGCATTCCTTCAAACAGAGTAACCAAACAAACAGAAACTTACCCAGAGTTACAGCGAGCAGCCAGAGTCGAATACAGTCAAAGTGCCGAAGAGAATAACCAGTTAAACACACCAAAGAATCCTCCACCCACAACCAGAACGAGAGCAAAGACGACTCATAACCGTCAAGCCACATTACAGAACCAGGAAAGGTCGGAATAATACCACAGAGAATGTCTCATTGCGTAGAGCTCCAAAACCCTCCAAGCGAAAACCAGAAATGACCGAACAATCGAGAAGTTAAGTTAGGGTTAGGATATTATCGGTCACCGAGGCGAAGGACTGAGCATTAACTCCAACCATTAAATTCTCAGCTACCACATAGTGAGTGCGGGAACAAACAACACTGTAGACGAACACGTAGGCATCCAACTGGACTTATTAAAGTGCTAAAATAACGACAGTGTGGGCTGGGTCCCATCAAAGTTCCAAGTGTTTATACTAACAAAATTTTAAGGATCAATGAAGACATACTACCAAAAGTGAAAGAAGAAAAAACTACAAATATGGTAAGTAAAGTTCATGTTATAATGACACCTTAACATCCTAATTACAAAAGTAGATATTTTAACCAAACAATATATCAACATCATTTTGAATAAAGCAATTGACCAATAGGATGAAAAATATTGATGTCAGTTTAATTGTGTCTCATATTAAAAGTTCATTGTAGATTTCCTATAAGTAGAATGCTATAAAAATGATTGAATTAGGGTGGTGTTGTCAACCATTACCAACTCAAGAATGAAGAACACTATGAATTCATTGCATATTAGAAAAAACACATAAATATTGAATGCTTGGAGGAAAAAGCATCTTTAAGGGATAAGGCAATGTAACATGCACACACATGCACACAAGAACACATGCGCGCGCACACGCACACAAGTACTCCTTCAATGGACATTAAAAACTATATATCATATCATTCATTCATATCTCATTCAATTATATGTATTACTTGTTCTATATGGACTTTCGCTTATTGTCCTTTTATTGTTGAATTTATCTTAGTAGATGAATTACTCATCATTTCAATTTCATTTCTTTTAGTAATTACACTAAAATTATTTTCCAACATTACCATAGATACACTTTCACAATTTAACACATACACTTTCACTATGCACACCAAGTATAATGGAAACTTCACTAATAATAAAGGGCATAGGGGAATAGGTTATGTAATGAAATGGCATAATTTTTACTTCAATTTTCCTTGTCTCTAGGATCATTATCGTCCATAGATCTAGAACACCAACATGACATATAATTAAACAAATTTTCTTCCTAACTATATACTTCTATGGATTATATAACAACTTTTTAATCTCTTAAGTATTATCTAGAATCTTTGCACTTATGGTTCCTTAAGACCATAGCCCTATGACACTAAGTTGAAATAACCAAAGTAATCAAACTCTTATGACAAAACTCTCTCACACTTCAACCTTATAAAAATAATATATTTCTCTAAGTCCATGCACTCTATCAAACATTCATTAGATTAGCTTATTTATACCATGTCCTCATGCTTGATATTGTCTCAATCAAACACTCTCAACTTGTCCCACATTGTCCTATCAAAACTCCACATAGCAATTGTGGCTCATTTAGATAATCTCAGTTGTATAAATATGTTCCAATTTGTTCTAGCTTGTCACTGAAATACTAACTCCAACTTCATCTAAACTATCATAGCCTTTGCCTTCTTCATTTTTGTTACATACTTTGATCCATGTTGTCTCAAATAGTGTAGGCACACAACCATCATTGTACCCCAACCATGTAAGAACCAGATTCCTATTATTAGAGCCTCAATCTATTATACACTAACAGATCTATTTTACTATTGATTTGCAAGTAATAAAAGGAGCTTGCTGACCTTCTCACAAAATTTTAAACATTTAACATCTTATCATTATATCATAAGCAACATAAATTAAGATGAGCATTCCATTGATATCAACTTAACAAGGGTAGTTCATGGAAAAATACATGTTCCGGCAGTTGATGATGATATCTTTGTCGTATAGCTCCAGCTGAACGCTCCTTCTCACCGACCCAACTGGATTTACCACCCAGCCAACTAGGAAACAAATTCCTAGCCCAGGAAACCTCCACAGGTTCCCTAGCCCTCCGTGCCCAAGTCCAATCAGATATAGTGTGTCCTCAAGAAGAATGTGCAAAACCAGATAATAATACTTTCCTCCTCTCAAACCGAAGAAACCTCCATAGGTTTCTAAGGTCTCCCAAAATCATAACAAGTCCAAACAATCACAACCAACCCCCACAATCATAAGCAAAACCTCCCAAAACCTCCCCCTTTTCTCCCTTCCCCTTCCCTTTTATACCTTCCTTCCCTTTTCCATCTCAACCACCTCTCATTAATGTCATTCACTTCTCACCCATCCCTATAGTTGACTTCTCTTCTCCCAAGTAAGAATAGGAGTACATTTTGAAATGTGAGATGTAATTCATGGAGAGGACCATGTCTACTCCTTAGTAAATGTGAGGGTACATTGGGTAATGTGAAATGATATATTTATTGATAATGAGTTGGAGAGGACTATGTCTTCTCCCAAGTAAATGTGAGGGTACATTGGGGAATGTGAAATGTAATTACATGGAGAGGACCATGTCTTCTCCTTAATAAATGTGAGGGTACATTGGATAATGTGAAATGAATACATATATTGATAATGAGTTGGAGAGGACTATGTCTTCTCCCAAGTAAATGTGAGGGTACATTGGGGAATGTGAAATGTAATTACATGGAGAGGACCATGTCTTCTCCTTAATAAATGTGAGGGTACATTGGATAATGTGAAATGAATACATACATTTTGAAATAATGGAAGGAGACCAAATTCTACCCAATATTCAATTTGAGAAGGTAAGTGGAGAATTTAAATAATGGAAATCATGAATTTTATATTAGACCTATATTTCTCAATATTTTCAGATAATGTAAACATTAATAAAATTTGTAGGATAAGATTTAAGTGGGGCATTACAAACCATCTCACCAATAACTTCACAATATGGCTTAATTGTAGTGAATTGAGCTCAATACTTGGTATTAATAACCCCAAATTTTTGCACCAACTACCTAAATGGATTTCCCAACTTCTTTCGGCTCACACAACTGAAGACTAGATCCAAATAAGGTAGGCCAACCTAATGAAAGGAATTAAATCCTTTCTTACTAAATAATTTGATCTCATTTCTTTAACATGGGGCCAAACATTTCTAAATTGCTTTGAACATCCAAACAAGTTGTCCTATAGTAGTGCTATTCATTTTCTTAAGAAACCGGATGGCACTCCACCTTGGCAAAGTTGTAACCACATATTGGTCTTCATTAACTCTAAAGTAATGAAGGGAAATCCATATATTAATTGAAATAAACCACTCACATTTTATTGACCTCCAAGAATCATCTCTTCAATATACTCCACTAACTTAATTTCAAAACAAAAGGCTAGGTTAATGTAGAAATTAATGTGTAGATTCTAAACTAATCATGGAATTTACTAAATCACAAGACTAGAAGCTACTCTATTGATATGCAAAAGTAAATTCATGATTGAGAACACAAATAATTAACATGTATCAAGATTAAACAAACATACAAAGAGATTTATCTAGGGGAAAGCAACTGCTCAAAACCCCTTACTATCTGTATTGCATTAATCAGATAATTTGGATGAATACAATATGCTCTTCTCAAGCTTGGAATCAACTTGAACCTATATATTCTATCCTCTGCTTGAATGAATGACCTTGGCCAGTCCTTAGCAAAAATTTCGAGCCTCTAAGCCCCTATTTCCTTGTGTTGTTCCTCAAGGAATTAACCCCTTATTATTTAGGAAATTTCTCAATTGGATTGCGCAATTCATATAGGCCCTTCTCTGACTGCATGCATGACCTATACAACTGATAGTACACTGCCATTGAACTCTAATCTCAATTAGGTAACTCAAATTCTCTGCATGAAACAATTATTTTGTGTTGATTGATCATTTAGCTGGATGATCACTCAGTGTTTAAAAAGTTACACACCCTTGACTGAACCTCCATTAGTTCTACTGACAGTGAGAACTAGTTACACTGACAATAACTCAAATTATCTGAAATAGATTGCTACAAATTAGCAATCAATCATGTAGAAATGAACTCAAGTGTCTCCAACTCGAATTTACTGAGATAAATAAGTGGCAAGATCCATGTCACCTCAGTTAACTACCTCCAAGTATTTTGCTGAATTTGAAATTTGAATTTCTCCTAATTTAATCAAGGGAAAATTAAATTAGGAATTTCTTGCTGCATTTTCAACACTCCTTCTCAGCAAGAAAGGGATTATGAGATACCACAATCTTGATTCTATGGAAATCGATTTTTTCTCTTGACAAAGCCTTTTCCAAAATCTCTTTGTCTTGTTCCTCTGTTGGAATGTACTGCAACAACATAATATGCATCTACACACAATCTCGTAGATGGTGATATCAGATGTCGATATGCTTGGATTGATCATGAAATACTAGATTGTAGGAGAGTTTGATACAACTCTGTTTGTCACAATAAATCATTGTAGGATCCATATTCTGACCAAATAACCCAACAAGAATATTTATCATCCAGATAGCCTCACATGTTGCTTGACTTGCAACCATGTACTTTGCTTCTATTGAGTTGAGTGCCACAAATATCTGCTTCTCGTTGTACCAAGAAACTGTTGCTGACCCAATGCTGAAAATTCCTCATGAAGTGATATTCTTGTCTTATGGGATCCATGCCTAATCTGCATCAGTGAAGCCTTGCAGTTTCACTCCTTCTGTCCATTTGTACCAAAGACAAAATTGAGTAGTGCCTATAAGGTGTCTCAACACATGATTTCCTGCCTTCCAATACAATTTGGCTGTCTTAACCATGGCTTGACTAAGATGATTAACTACATAACACATGTTTGGTGGTGTGTTTAGTAAATACATGAGTGAAACCACAAGATTCCTGTAAATGGTAGCCTCCACTTCCTCACCTGAAGTGGCATCCTCTTTCCTCCAGTTATCTGCTAGAGGAGTTTCCATGGGTTTGCTACTCTCCATGTGAAACTTCTTCAGTATCTTGTTGGCATAATTGCCTTGAGATACAAACGGTTACCCATCTCCTTACCATACTTCCAAACCAAGGAAATACTTCATGAGTCCCATGTCCTTCATCTCAAACTCTTGAAAGATCCTCCTTACAAGATGTGATCAATTTCTCATTACTAGTAAGGATCAATTCATCGACATATAACACAATAATCTATAATTTACCTTCTACCACAATGTGATAAAGGTTTGCATTTGCTTCACTTTTGATGAATCCAAAACCTGTGAGATAGCTATTGATCTTGGTATACTAATCATAGGGTGCTTGCTTGAGTCCATACAATTCTTTCTTGAGTCTGCACAAATACGACTCTTTGTCAAAAGTCTCAAACCCCTCTGAATGATTAATATACATCTCTTCCTCAATAAATCCATTGAGGAATGTTGTATTCACATCCATCTAGTGGATCTTCCACCCCATCTACATTGAAAACTCTAGAATTGACCTGATGGATGAGTACCTTGCTACTAGAGAAAAGGTCCCCTCATAGTCAATTCCCTCCACACGAGAGAACCCCTTGGCCACAAATATCACCTTGTGTTTCTCTATGCTCTCATCTGCTACATTTTTTACCTTGTAAAGCCATCTCGAACCAACCACTCATTTGTCTATTGGTCTTGGGACCACTTCTCAAACAATGTTTCTAACAATGGAATCATATTCCTCTACCATAGCATCAACACATACTGGTTTCTATACAACTTCCTCAAATGAGGATGGCTCTATCTTTATAAGCTCACTCATTAGAGCCATGTAGTGAGTGTATTGATCTGGTGACCTCCTCTGCTTGCGTTGTGATGTGGGTGTTCCCACATTCTCTCTAGCATCCTACAATAATCTATCAGATTCCCTGGTCTTTTTCCTTCCTTCTTTGGATGTCTCTATTTGAGTGGATGTCTCCACTCTCTCCTTTGCTTGTGGCTGCTCCACAACTTCCTAAGGTTATTCCTTTGGAGCCAAAATCTCCTTATAAGGCTACAACTGAAGCTCCCTCTAAAGAGAACACCTCATTTCCTTCTCCTCATCAAACTTCACACCCCGTCAGACCGCTGTCATATTGAGGGATGGCAAGCACACCCAATAGTTGTGAGGTGTATATTTGTACCCCACAAATATGCCCAACTTGGCTATCGGCTCTAGATTTTTCTTTGCTTCCTTGGAAACATGATAGTAAACTCATGATCCAAAGATGCTAAAGTGTGATACATCTGGTTTCTTCCCTAAAAAATCTTCCTCTGGTCTACTCATTTTGAGAATCCTGTGAGGACTCCTGTTCTACAAATAGGTCGTTGTGTTGCATGCTTCAGTCCACAAGTATAGCGGTAGGATTCAGTCATGCAACATTGCTCATGCTTCTCCCACAATACTTTTGTTCTTCCTCTCAGCCACCCCATTCTATTGTGGGATATGAGGTGTTGTCAACTCCCATCAAATTCCTTCCTCTACACATAAAGTTTTAAACTCATTTGAAACATACTCACCACCATTATCGCTTCTAAGAGCCTTCACTTTCCTGCCAGTCTCTTTCTCAACAAGTAGTTTAAACTCAACAAATTTGGAGAATGTCTATTTGATCCAGATCTTTTACTTCAAGGATGCATACATAATTTCATTTAAAAGAGCATGTAACCAAGTAGCGTAAACACATAAAAGAAGTGGAAATCAAAATAAACCATGACATCAAAGGCACAATTCAATTTGATAATGGAGTTAACCCAATGTGGGCTATGTATCCGGGCCCTTCTCAATGTGGGGAGGCATATTTCATTAATTGGCAGAAAAATCAAATTACAAGCAATTATAAACTGAAAAATTATACCTACACTTATGGTAATGGCCTGAAATGTATACCTCTGCTAGAGAAATAGACTCCATGGTTGGATTCCTGGCGAAAAATCGTGAAAAATGACTATAAAGTTGGGCCAATTATGTGCATGTGACATATGAAGCTATAGAGAATCTTTTATATTCCCTACAAGATTACCCTACAGGAATATTCCAAGAATATTCTCCCATCTTGGATTATGCTCGAGCACAGTTCTAGTGTTGGTTCTAGTTTCATTAGCCCCTGTGCCTGCACACCCTGCTATCCCAGCCTATGACTTAGCTCAACTTTTATATGGTTCAGGTGGCATATTTTTTAATGTCAGGCCATTTTCCCCAATGGTTGGTAGTTTAATATGATTAGAAATGGTGTGGGCAAGTCAAAGGTTGAAACCCCAATGACCCACCTGACTTTATTTTATTGAAATATATATAATATATGGCCACAACCTCTAGCCATAAACTGTTACATAAGATTCTATGTTGAAACCACCACATCGGTTCGTCCGATGGGTTTGACAGCTCGCCAGCTGACGACCCTTTTTTTTATTTTTTTAATTAAATTAAGCCTAAATGAGCATTTTTCCTACCATCAGTTTTGGAGGTCTCGATCATTTTAACTAGGAACCAAATTCACCATCATCGACCACTAGTCTAGTCCAAATTGTCACCTCGTTAGAAAAATCTAACATGTTTACTGGGCTGCGACGTGGTGCGTCTGGATTGGCCTGTACGACTTACCAGGATGATGACATCATGCTGGGACTTGTCACTCCATGATTAATACTCCTCTATCCATACGTATGACATCATCATCCATACTGCTGATATCAACAGCCGTACAAATGTCATCATCATCCATACTGCTGATGTCAACAACCGTACGGATGACATCATCATCCATACTGTTGACATCAACATGGCAAGTGGCACTGTGGGTCTTTCCTGCAAACATTTTAGCTATTTTGGAAAAACTTCAGTGGGCCATAACTTTCACATATGATGTTTGTTTGAGGTGTCATTCATGCCATTGGATTTAGAATGAGAATCTATTTGATTTGAGATTGGTTTCAGTATATTCTGAGGACTTTTAAAATGTGGCCTTTTGGGGTCCTCCTGGATCATTCCTCCCCAATAATGAGCATTTGGACCACCAAAGGATTTATTAGTCAACTGTCAAGTGAGGGAATTTCTCACTCACTTTCTCCTTTTCAATCCATTGGGAATTACTTGGATGCATTCCCTTAAAACCAATATGAAAGTACTCCACATCTCCCCGTCGTGAAGTCATAGTTCTCCTGTCAAGAATGATATCCTCAGGTAACTTGTTCAAGTATTTTGGTGCAAAGTTGTCCAATGTAGGAACCTGTCCAACGTCCTCAGTGTCCATGATCAAAGGAGGCTCATAAATCTTCATGTTTTCAACTTCACCACTGAGTACATCAGCATGTATGCTGGAAAATCAAGACAAAAAGCATTGTCTCCAATCTTCTCTAATCTGGTGAATGAGCCATATCGGATTTGTCTCAACTTCTTTCCTTCGCCTTTCATTATGTCTTTGCTGATGTGGAGCCACACCCTATCTCCAACTTGGAATTAGTGATCAACTCGGTGTTTGTCATGTCGAGCCTTGTATTAGGCTTGATTTTTCTCCAATTACTCCTGTAATACTTGGTGAATCAGTTTTGTCCCTGTCATCTTGCTCACTGGAATCTTCATCTCTCCCAAATTCCATGTCTAAGGGATCCTTTGGCAAATATCCAAAGCATGTCTCGAATGGTGAGCTTTGAGTGGATGAATGCACTACCCTGTTGTATGCATTTTGTACATAAGGTAGTTTATCGTCCCACAACTTGGGATTCTTTCCACAATAGCCCCAGAGTAAATATATCACTGTGTGGTTCACAATATTTGTTTTCCTATTGGTCTGTGAATGAAATGTCATGATCCTGTCGGCTTGGTGTCCATCATTCTCCACAAACTCATCCAAAACTCTCCAAGGAAATGATAATCTCTATTAGACACAATGGACGTGGGCGCAACCCAAAGTGGACCCATACAAATTGGAAGAAGAGATGAGAAGTTTTCTCTGAAGTGATCTGCTTTTTACAAGGCATTGAGACACATATTTTTCTAAATCGATCCAAAATGACATATAAATATTCATGAACTCTCCTAGACAAAGGAAAACCAACAACAAAATCCATTGACACACTTTCCCATGGATGACTCAGAACATGGAGTGATGTGTAGAGCCCCAATTTTCTATTAGTGGGCTTGTAAACTCAACACAAGACACATACTTTTACATATCGAGTCACAATATTTTTCATGTGAGGAAAAAAAAAACCTCTACAAATGACACAAAGTTATCCCTACACTAAAATGACCCAACACAAGAGAGGTATGTGCCTCTCTGATTACATGTATTCTTTCATTGGTGGGGATAAAAAGTTTTCCAAGGTGGTATAATAGTTTTCCCTACAAATGGTAATTGTATGCATGCAATCCATGAGTCAACTTTGCATAAATCTCCTTAAAATCTTCAGCATCAACATATTGTTCAACATAAATTTCAAAAGATAAAGAAGCATTTGAAAAATTATAGATGCAAAAATAGGAGGGTGAGAAAGCATATATGCCACTTTGTTGTTGGTTCCCTTCTTGCATTTTATTACCAAGCCAAACTGTTGGAGGAATCCCATCCATCTGAAATGATGTGCTTGTTGAAGCTTGGTTCACGACTGGAGAACTACAAGGGCTAGTGATTTATGTGAAGATGGTTTCATTTCCAATCATATAATTATTCCACTTCTTCACACTTTAAACAAAGGCTTACAACTCCTTTTCATATGTGGGACAATTCAAAATGACTTGGGAAAATGTCTCCGAGTGATAACATACAAGTTTCCTTCGTTGCATCAATACTTCTCTCATGGCATACCCACTGGCATCTATCTCGATCTCAAAATTGGTGTGGTACTAATCTTCTCTTTCAGTGTATCAGAGGATTTCTACTTCTTTCCTCCCCACTGAAAGGTTTTCTTCACACTTGTCAATGCATGCAAGATAGATAAGTTGGACATGAACCTTCTCCAGTATTGTACTGCACCCAAAAAGCTATGAACCTTTGTAACATTGGTGGGTTTAGGCCACTTTAGAATCATATCAAATTTAGAAGGATCTATTTTTAATTTTCCACCCCCAATAGTGTGACCCAAGTAAACCAAAAAGGTCTTACCAAATTCACACTTGGACATTTTGACTTACAATTTTTCTTTTTGTAAAACATCAAGCACCTTTTTAACATGATTCACGTGATCTTCCCATGTCCTACTAAAAACAAGAATGTCATCAAGATACACAAGTACAAAATCATCAAGAAAAGGCTTGAAAATATCATTCATCACCCTCATGAATGTGGTCGGAGCATTTCATAGTCTAAATGGCATCACCAACCATTCAAGCAACCCATGTTTTTTATTGAATGTAGTCTTCCATACATCCTGTTCTACAATCCTGACCTGATGATAGCCATTGCACAAGTCCATTTTTGTGAAATAGACAAAAAATTTCAATTGATTTAATAAATCATCAATGAGAGGGAGAGGGTACAGGTTCTTCATTGTTATTTCATTGAGTGCCCTGTAGTCCACACACATCCTCCATGTGCCATCTTTCTTTGACACCAACATGATGGGTGGTTTGCATGGAAAAGAACTTGGCCTTGTGACCCCTTGGTTCAACAATTCTTGGACTTGTTTCTTTATCTCCTCCATCTCAATGGATGACAACCTGTACATACCAATATTGGGTAAAGGAGCATCCTTCTACAAGTGAATCTCATGTTGGATCTCACACTTTGGAGGCAACCCACTTGGTTCCTGAAAAATCCCATTATAGTTAGAAAAAATTTCATACAATTATTTTTTATGAGTGGGATCACAATCTTGGAAAGATTCAGATGTCTCTGCATCTTTTTCTCTCACAACCATGAGAATTCACCCTTTGTTGGAATTGATCAATATACTCATTTTACCTACACTTACAACACTGGCACTGATCTTGGCATGATGATCTCTAACAATTTATTCCACCTCATATTTCGTGAGATGATACTCGTTTTCATGGCAAAAGAAAACTTCTTTCCTGTGATAAAAATATGGACTCCCCAATACAATGCCACAAATATCCAAAGGTACAACATCAAGGTCAACCTCATCTACTAGTTTGGATTCAATCACAAATCTAGCTCTACACTACTTGGTTACATGTAATTTGGTTTTGTCACACACCCAACAAAGAGGGTAGGGTTTCAGATGAGGCTTGGTATCTAACCCTAATTTCTTAACAAATGATTCTGAAATCAAATTTCATAAGAGCCTAGATCAAACAAGGTTTCCACTTTACTATGCTTCATCATAACTCTAATGTGGAACAATTTAGTCTGCTTTCATTCATTAACAAGAGACTCATTTGAAGAACTTGTACTTGAATGCAATTCATAGTTTTCATTAGCATGAAGAGAAAGGGTACCTTGTATGCCCACTGCTGTGATTTGTGTCTCATCACCGGAGCCGGATCCAAGGCCTTATTGTACGGTTTCCACTATATTTTGCTTTCTCTTACCACCAAATATCCTTGGCTTCAACTCTGGATGCAACTTCCAACAATTTTCATCATCATGTCCTTCCTTCTTGCAATGTGTGCAAGAGGGCTTTTCTCTTTCTTCCTTCTTGGTTGTAGTTTCCTTCTTGTCCTTTCCCTTGTCTTTGCCCTTTAACTTTCCATTATGAGGTTTGAAAGATGATTTCTTGGGTTAATAATCTTTGTAATTCTTTCCCTTTCTTTCAATGTGAATGGCCACATCAATAGTAGTAGGCTTAAACAACTACAAAGAATTCCTTATGTAACTATATAAAGCACCAATATACTTTGTTACAGTTTCTGGTGAATCAAGTGAAATGCCCAAATTCAAATCTTGTTTTCTAAATGCGTTTGAGAAGCTTTGTACATTTTGACCCTTTCCTTGTCTCAAATATTTCCCTTACATTAAGATAACCCAAAGGATAAAACTGATCTTTTAATGCAGAAACAAAATTGGACTAAGAAGAAAGGAGATTACCCAAGTTTTTGCTGCCTTTTTGCAACTTTCTCTCCCTCCAAACAAGAGAAGTGCCACTCAACCGAAGAGATACTAATTGGATCTTGACCTCATCTTCCTCAATCTTCTTAATCCAGTAATAAACCTCGATCTATCTAATCTAATTGTTTAATTTCTCTACATTACAGTCTCCATTATATGTGGGCAAATCAAACTTTACATCTTGCTTGAAAAATGGGTTCTTAGATGCATTCCTATGATGCATGTTAGAATGATGAGAAGAGGAAGAAGAAGAAATTTAATTGGTGGATGGAGAGGGAGGAGGTTCTTCTCCTCAACCTCCATGGTTTACTGAGGCATGATCATCAGGCTCTTTCTTCTCAGGCTTGATTGTCTTCTCATATTCTAAACAACTTGTCAACTTTCTCTACCATGTTGAAGAAGATCTTGCAATAGCTTCACTCTTCCTCCATTCGATCTTCCTCATCTCCCATGTTCCATCTTCATGGTACACACCCCACTTTGGGATCAAAGGATTTGAGTTTTCCTTCTCCTCTTTGGAGCTTTTTCCTTGTTAGCATTCACTCATGCAACTCACATCAAAAATACCTTCTTGATACCAAACTTGATTGAGATATTTTACTTCAAGGATGCGTACAAAATTGCATTTAAAAGAGAATGTAACCAAGTAGCATAAACACATAAAATAAGCAAAAAAAAAAAAAAAAATGAGATCAAAGGCACAAGATAATTTGATAATGTAATTCCCCCAATGTGGGATACATCTTCGGACCCTACTCAATGTGGGGATGCCTCTTTCATTAATTGGCAGTGAAATCAAATTACAAGAAATTAAAAAATGACACCTTATACCTCCACTTCTAGGATGACCTGAAAATGTATACCTCTGCTGGAGAAACAGACTGCGCGTTTGGATTCCTGGCGAAAAATCATGAAAAATGACTATAACGTTGGCCTAGTTTTGTGCAGGTGACCTCTGGAGCTCTGAGGAATCTTTCAGACCTAAAAGAATATTCCTAGAATATTTCAAGAATATTCTCCTGTCTCAGATTTCTTGTGCACACAAGTCTGGTGTTACTTATGGTTCCATCGGCCCCTAGGTCCGCAGACCCTCCTCCCTTGACCCACGACTTAGCTAAGATTTTATATGGTTTGGGTGGTGGAGTTTTTAATGTGAGGCCGTTGGGCCCAACAACTAGCGGCTTAATATAGCCACAAGTGGTGCAGGTAGGTTGGAGGTTCAAACCCTTGCATCCCACTTGAATTTGTTTTATTAACATATATATAATATATGGCCGCAACTTCTAGTTGTAAACCATTACATAAGATGCTATATTGAAACAACTACATCGGTTCGAATGATGGGGTTTGACCACCCATTGGCCAATGGCCCTTTTTTTTTAAATTTTAATTAAATTAAGCCCAAATGGGTATTTTTCCTGTTGATGATTTTGGGGTCACCAGGAATTTTAACTAGGAAACAAATTCACCGCCGCTAGCCACTGGTCTGGTCCAAATTGTCACCACATTAGCAAAATCTGGCATGCTGACTGGGCTGCCATGTCTAGCTTGGCCCATACGACTGACTGGCTGGATGACTAGGCTGATGATGTCATGCTAATGTCAACTAAGACATGTCACTCTGTGATTAGTCCTCCTCTGTCCGTACGACCATGTCTCCTTGTTGATGTCAGAAGTTGTACAAATGATGTCAGCATCCATACTGCTAACGTCAACAGCTGTACTGCTGATGTCAGCATCCGTACTACTGACGTCAACTTGCCAAGTGGCATTGTGGAACCTACCTACAAAAAAATTAGCTATTTTGGAAAAACATCATCGGACCATAAATTTCACATACGGTGTCCGTTTGAGGTGTCGTTTATGCCGTTCAATTCAGAATGTTGAGCTTTTCGATTTGAGATTGGTTTCAAGTATGATAAGGAATTTAAAAATTTTTCCTTCTGGGATCCTCCTAGATCACTAGTCTTTCTTCTGCATGAGGTAGGTCCAACACTTCCATGAGAAATAATCTATAAATGTAATATAATACCCTTGCTTGGTAGTGGAGGTTGTCGAGAAATTTCCATAGACATCAGAGTCGATCCTTTCAAGGATTTCATGTACCCCAATGTTTGATCATTAAAGGTAGATTTTGTGTACTTCCCCAATGTACACCCTTTTCCTATATCCCTCTGCTCTAATTCTCCATTAGGGAGGCTTGTAGAACTATACTACATGATATTAAAAGCGTCATGATGTAAATGGCCAAGTCTTCTATACCACAATTCACCGACATCGTGACTCTGCACCTTCTCTGCTTTTGTGCTCAATGCTGCACAATATTCCACATATAATTTTTAGAGGTTCTTCACTCAAACCCTGATCTTCTTTACTTGTCTTGTGGCAATGTGTCTCAAGAAAGACTTCCTTTTGCTGAATATCACATTGTAGCGACGGTCTTACAATGCCATGATAGAAACTAGATTCTTCTTCAAGCTGGGTACATACATCACATCCTTGAGCCTGAGAGGGGAGCTAGAATCTCTCTGAAAAGTAACTATACCAATGTCGGTTATGCTATACCTTCCATCATTTCCATCTCAATGTGCATTTGGAGATCCTTCTCCTCCAAGTCACTGAAAAATTCTTTGTTTCTTGTCATGTGGAATGAGGCATTGATGTCGAGATACCACGCACCACCCATCACTGTGTGTTGACGGTATTGGACCCACCAACATGTCAGGGGATCTCCCTGGTAAGAAGTCCCAATTAGACCTCAGACCATTTGGTGTAGAAGTCCCAATGGTGGGTCGTATGGTAATTCCTTGACCGCGGTTTCACACAAAGGCAAGTAATATAACTCTATTGGTAGCAAGGGTGTGACAGTTGAAGTAAGACAAGGAAGGTGAATGAGAGGTTCTAACACATTGAGGGTAGGGTGAGTGCACCCCTTGGAAACCTATAATAGTACTCGGCTTGGAAGGTAACATACGAGCAAGGATGCATCACCAGCTAGAAAGCAAGTTAGGGAGAAATCCAAAGTGATGGTTAACCCAATAACACATTTTAGGAAGATTCATACATACTTATACAGAATAGTACATACATGAATGCATAAGAAAACAATACATATAACATTTAGAGTAAACCAGATAGCATAGAGTATAATACAACTTATGCATGAACGTTCTGGCTCTATTATATTAAGAAGTGTAAGTTCCAGTCATACAATACATCCATGTCCAACCACTAGTTCCAATAGTGGAACGTTACATCCACAACCATCTGCTCCTCCAAAGAGATGTACTAGCTCTACGCAGTGGAGAAGCCAAGGCTCGTTACAATACTGTCCAAGCTCTCTCCAAGATAGTCTTATCAAAAGTTTGGCTGACCAAAAGCCTTTACAATGATTTATGAAGGACTATTTATAACAAAGGGTGGGGTGACCTTCGACATTCCCCTTTGTGACAGTTCATTTACCCTCATGACTCTTCATCTACTCTATGACTATTACATCCAACTATCGACACTTGACTTACACTTGACAAGATGTTACATTATAATGCACATGTACCCATGTGAGACAAAATGGCTCGAGCAAGCCATGCAATACATCACTGATACTCGGTTTGTTGTGGTGAGACCAACACTTTGACATGCTTGTGATGGTGAAGGTGGTGAGCTGATGCCAAGCTTGGTCATTCGTGATGGTGTGCATGAACTCCATGGTGACATCTTGATGAAGCAAAATCTTGCCTCTGTTGCATCCAGGTGCATTGGTATGGCTCCTCCATCCAACTCATCTGCTAACATGCACATGGTCTTCTTGGGTGCGGCAAACCAGCAACACATTGATGCATAATGTTTGTTATGATCTTCTAGTGTGTGCTGGTGGTCATGTGCATCAACTGTCAACTACATGCTCAGCTCCAGTCAGACTTGCTTCTTGTCTTCACCTTAGTGAGTGTGTTGAATGAGTTAAATCACATGTGTGTGCACAATGACATGCATGCTTATGAATCCCTTGCATGTGATCAACAACACTGCTCACCATGTCTACTTCGTGCTAGCTGCTGGGATGGATCTATAACTTTTATGAGCGCAGTTTCATCCGTGAGTGCATGTTGCACCCCCTGTTTTTCCTATTCCTGCTACAACTCATTCGCTTGTTTGTGCAACTCATGTTCTTCCTTGAGTTGTTGCTTTAGCACATGCAACTCCTTCTTTGTTCCATTCTCTATCTTCGCATGATATTCATGTTGCGCCGTCACCTCATAGCTTGAGTCTCCAAAGTTGCTTTAATAATCAGTGGATCCACTTGAGCTTGCAACTTTGTTCCACCTCTGTGTTGTCAATAACTTTCCTCTTGCATTCGTTTCATTCGGTATGCTACCTTTAGCTTCTATTCATGATGCTGCTCGTTGTGATGTTGCTATCGTCCTATATTGACGTACTTGTCAAAGAACAACATGATGTCTTCATGAGTATGAAAGTACATAGACACTTGATCAAATGCATCCCCAGGTGTGCTCTGAATGGTGTCTTCAACTCTTCTCTCTTGGAAACCATTGTACCTGTACTGCTGAGAGGCAGATGAACACCTTCGATACCTTGAGACATGGCAACACTCATGGAAAGTATTCTGTCAGTCGAAAACCAAAATGAACTTGAGAGCTGACTTGCAACATACGTATGTGACTGATTATGAAGGTTGCGCAATCTATGCCGGGAGGTCGGGAGATTGACTGCCAAGAGTGCACAAGGCATAGTTTGGGCTGCTGGGAGGCTCACTAACTATTAAAACTACACAATTCACGGTCTAGTCTGGCTGCTGACTGCTAGAATTGTGAATGCGTAATCTCAACTTGCAATGGTCGTAGGCTTAGTGACTGCATTGCACAATTTTTTGAGCCAATAGTCACTGTCCCTTAGAATTGTGCAATGCAATATTGGAGAACAACTCTTGGGAAGAAATGCACATTTCTAGAGAGGAAGCCAGAGCCTTCCCTCTCCGGATTATGCAATGCGGTCTTGGTGAGGCAGAGTCCGGGTCAAGGCTACCCAGACTTGCTGACAAGCAACTAAAAGTGAATGCATGGCGATACTAAGTGTAATAATAAGTGAATGATCATGCATGCAAACAATGAATGAAAGATTCATAAAATGGAACAATGTGCATGTGGGTGAGGCGAGTCGTTGAATCGGTGACCATTCATGAAAAATAGTTTCATGCATGCGACAATAGTGAGATGTTAATGAAAACTAAAATGGTACTAGTAAAAGATAGTATGTATCAAAACAACAGCAAGCGCTCACTGAAATCAAGTAGGCAGCATTCATTCGAAGAGAAACACAAAAATTGCCATAAATGCAACACAAGACATGGAAAGCATGCTTACCCCAAAATAGCTGAGCTAAATGTGCTAATAGCTCCTAGATGCAATGTGGGATGTCAGAGCTACAAGGTTGATGTGAGGAATTAGCTCTGCAGTGTCTGGTTGATGATTTTGGATAAAATCGAGGTTATGATGCACATGCCACAAGTCTAGGGAAGGTGACACTTGGTGGGAGGTTTTTGAAATGATCCTTGCATGTAACTTCCAACTGTCAAAAATAGATCTCTGAAACAATGGATTTCTTTTCATGCTTCATTGGGAGAAGCAACCCATGCATGAAAGTCTATTTTGCTTGGTCCCAGAGGGAACCAGTCAACTCAGCTGCACATGCAAAAGGCTGCTCAACTGTTGGGAGAAAATGTGCATTTTTGGCTGGGAGCTGGGCTGGCTGCTCAGATTTGAACAATTTATGGGCAGAGTAGCTGACTGCTGCCTAGATTTGTACAAAATCTGGGTTGAGCAACCCAACTAGGAATGATTATGCAATTTTCTAGGTGAAGCTTTCTCAGCAGAATTGCACAATTCTAGGGCCCAACAGGTTGCCAGTCAGGATTGCACATTTTCTAGATGGAAGGTTGGTTTCCTTCCAAATTTGTGCAAATTCTTGAAGGATTTTCTTAGCCTACTGCTAGACCAAGTCCGGATGAACAACCTATGAGGGGAATGCATCAAGGTTTGATCGACAGGCTATCTTTCTGCAAGAAAATCATTGGAGCTTGCGTACTTGATGAAGCAAGACATGCTGCTATGAAGGTTGGTAGGGAGGCTCCAAAATGAAGCTAAGGAAAAATTTTGGAGGGTGGTTGTAGCCGCTAAAACACTTGGCGACAAACTTGTAGAACTCTAGCTCTCTAAATGGACCTTGTTCGTGAAAAGCGAGTCTAACACCTCCGAACGTATTGTTCAGTTCTCAGCTTGTCTTTGTTTCACACTAGCTTGATTGTAAGATGTGGCATTCGCCAAGCTCTTGGTCGATTGACACACATTCCAAGCCAAGTCAACATAGTTGTTTCGATTAGGGTTGAGGGGTATATTGATGCACAAGCATTATAGTCTTCAGAGTCTTAGTTTCATCTCTGGTATTGCTCCACTGCCAGCAAGTCTGGACAGTACCCTTGTGGAGTCACATAGTACCACATGCATGGATCTACTACCAGCGAGCCTAGTTAGTACCTCGATGAAGTTACTTGCATCATCTCTCTGCGCCGGAAGCCTTTCTCTTCTTTCGCCTTATTCATTTTTCATTTTTCATTTTTTTCAGTTTTCATTTTTTTTTCATGTTTATTTTTTCAACTGTGCATAACACTTATTCATTTCATGGGTAGAAGAGGGATCCTAACTTATTGAGAGCAAAAGAGGTTGTTCCAGCATAGAAGTAGTTTATTATACCTTTGGCGTGCCTATTAAGGTTTTTCTCCTCACCTTACTCTACTTGATTGAGTTGACAAGGGTTAACCCAAAAACAACCGACTAGAGTAGGTGACACTAGTTAGTGTGCAAGTGTTGTGTTTTTGCCAAGGTTCACTTCGAACAGTACTTATTTTTCTTCGACATATCATGGAATAAAAGTAACAAGTTCTTCATATAGATTAAAGATGATAGATAACCAATTAGTGATAGTTGTACATGCCCTCTTATACTTTACCCAGCTTGCTTCAAGAGTCATACATGGTTTCATGTGAAACTAAACTACAAACAAAAAAAGAAAACTGATAAACAACAAGGCAAAGAAAGAGTAGAAGAAAAGCAAAATAAAAGTGAGTAAGAAAACAAGCAAGTAGACAAACAAACAAACAAAGCAAGTAAGCAAACGAGAATGCAAGCAATCTGACTGAAAGAAAACACTACTCCTACTCCTAAGCTAATGGTGCATGAGCCTGATCACATGAAGTGATATTTCTAATGTAGCCACTGGCGTGCATTGGTTGACCCATGTTGGTGAAGGCTTGGTCCGCGAGAAACCTAGTTGTATGAACCAGCAAGAAAGAAATATATAACAATGAAGACAACCAAACTTCGTGTTTCAAAGTGCCCATAGAACATAAGTGAGTACAAGCACATGACGAGTAGTCCATGGACTTATCATGGTGTTGTGCGACACTGTGTGCAAATTTGAAGCATATGCACACTCTTGAATGTGACATGCAAGCAAAAGAAAGAAACAAATATAACTTGTGTTGTGTATGCGTACTTTCAATGTAATATTCCTCCAATGCATGAGCGATAGGATTTTGTAGTTCGAGTGGAGGAAGCATGATCTGTGTGTGAGATTGATCTTCAATGCATACAGATGAGTGATGAGGAGCCTTGGGTGATTGAACAGTTTCTTGATCAGAAGTGAGACTAACCCTAAGAGAGCGAGGGCCTGACATAACCATCAGCTTGGGCTGAAGTGCCTCGATAGTCTTGGGTGTTTCAAATTCATCATCAGATAGATCATCATAGATTGATGGTTTCAAAATATCAACTGCGATAGAGCCATGATCGTGATAAAATATGGTAGTAAATGGATCACAATCGCCATGATCAGAAAAATCAATGATTTCATCGACATCCTCATGATTTGATGAATCAAACAAAGGGTAGATGAAAAGAAAAGAAGTTAATCCTTTATGTTTCTGGAGAAGGTAGATGGAAGATCAAGTGGAGTTTTAATGAATAAATTATCCTCTTCATTGTCGAATGATGGACCAACATCCAGTGTGTCCTGCGAGTGATCAATAATGGGTGCATCTATGGATGGAGATACACATGTGAAATCAATGATGGCAGGTTCACCAAACATGTCAAGAAAGAATGCAGGAGGCTTAGATGGAAGGAAGTCATCCTTCACCAAGTGTTGATGCTCAAGCTCCAACTCATACTCTTCTTGAATGACAGCGCATGTTGGTTGTGCAACACTGGCTTCGTCAAAGGCTTGTTCCTCGTTCACAACAAGTGTAGAGTTCGGAATGGAAGAACACAAGATAGTATGACCTAGAGGAACAACCGAGTGCGAAGACGGAGGTTGTGGAACATAATGCATATGACAACTTGATGGACTCACAACCAAATATGCATGAAAATTAAGCGAAGTGATGTTTGGAGGGTGTGAAGATGAACATGTGTGTGAGCATGATCCTCAAAATGACTCGGCAATGGTGGAGTTGTTTGATGAGGGGATGGTGGAAAGTCACTCATGACAGTGACCATATCCATCTAAGGTTGCACATCTCCCTCACTGAAGAATGTTGAGCGAGGCTTGATTTCAAACTTCTTCTTGGGAGGAGCAGATTTCTTAACACAATACTTGAATCAGTGCCAAAGATAGAGAAATTTCATTGGCTCCTCGGAGCTTGAAACTGCAAGTCACGGAAGCACTACCAAAAATCCATGATCGATTCATGTGGAGCCTTTTGTTTTTGTAACAGTTTTTGGTCAAGATGGTCTAGATCGAAATGATAGAAAGTGTCTTCAATGAAATCACAAAAGTGCTCAAGTGAGTGCACGCTGTCAGCGAGTAGGCTGCACAGCCATCGAAGTGGAGATTCGTGAAGAGTGTATGCAAGCAGAAAGATGGCCTATTTGTCAGAATACCCATCTTCCTCATGAAGCATGGAAAGAAAGTCATGTAAGAACTCAGGCTAGGCCACTTCGCCTTCATCATCATATGTGTAAGTGGACAAGTGATCAAAAAACTCCCTCGTGATGGTAACATCTTCATGATTCGAAAAACATTACGGAGGGAAAAGAGTGCAAGAATCCATGAAAGATATGCAAAGTTTCAAAACAGGATGAGAGGACACAACTTGTCATCTGGCCCTCCTTCTAGCGCTAGAAATGTTGATGGTGCTGGATCCACCAACATGTCAGGGGATCTCCCCAGTGATAAGTCCCAATTAGACCTCAGACTGTTTGGTGTAGTGTTATAGAAATATATGGGCATTGCAACCCCAATCATATATGTCCATAAATCGAGGGCTTTTGAGTCCCTAAAAGTGTTTTCATACCCTAAAGGAACAAGGTCAGCTGATTACATCATCTCCCAGAAGTTCTCCATGGAAAACTGCTCAGAACTGGTCAAAACTGGACCATACAGATAGCTCAGTGCTAAGGGTGTGATGCATCTCACCTGCTCAGTGCAAAAAGTGAGATGCATACTGGAAATCCCTTCTGTAGGGTGCGATAGGCGAGAGTATACAAATGGTAGAGATAGTTTGCAAGGTGGATGATCATGGAATCTTCTAGAAACTTCTCTGGTGACACTTGCCTCTCTGAATTCACCTAGGGATGAGTAAGAGATCATGAATCTCCAAGTGGAACCAAGAATTATCAGAGATAGAACACTAATCAAAATCCCAGAAGCTGACTCACCCCCCTGTAAACATCTATATATGGATCCCTCATCCCAGAGATCCAGAGGCTGAAATTTTGCATCTTGTAAGGAAGTGCTGTTGGTTTCTTGGTGGAACATCATAGTGTTGGGTGATCTAAGCTTTTCATGAGGTGAATAAGGGCTTTCATGTTGGGAGGATGACGCTGGGTCAGATCAATGGTTGTAATCCTCTCTTCTAATTGTTATATCAATAAATCTATTCAATTTTTCCTCCACATTCTTGTATGTTTGATGATATATGCATTTTGGTAGTCAATGTATATCTGGTCCTATATTGTTTATGATTGTAGATCTTTGTACTTTGAAGGTATTATGCTGCTTTGACTTTACAGGTGCTCTTTGAATCAGAGTAATCAAGGAAGAAGCGGCAAAGATCTATTAGAGGGGAGAAGGAACAAGCAAGGAATCAAGCGAAAGACAGAGGTTGGTACTCCTGCTTTCTTCTCATCTACTTCTCATAAAGGAAAACGAAAGTAACTTTTAGTGTGTTTGTTTCTAAGATAGCTACCCGTCTTAGTTGGACTAGCAGCTCTGAGTGGACACTAGATTTCCTGATAACAAAATGGTAACTCCACTGGGGAGTGAATATCTTGTTTTCTTGTCTATATTTGTTTAGTTTATAAACGACAGATGGAGCCTGAAGTTAAGCCAGCTAGCCTTCGAACTGCATTTGTTATGCAAGTGAAAAGTAGATCAATGCTACTTCAGTCTATCTCCGAGTTTTGTTTATGAACTGAACAATTGATTTCCAAACATCCTAATTGCCCTAGTGGTGGCTCAAGTAACCTCATTAGATCAACCCCTATGATTTATATTTACTAACTATGATTGGCTCGGCCTAAATCCCTAAACTGAGCTGCAAACTGTGACCAAAAACCAAGTTGAAGTCTCGGCCTTGTACCATCACACCCTTTCTTCTAGGAAATCTAGATGCATCGCACATCCCATGTGCAGTAGGTGAGATGCATCCCTGTTTCCCTGTGTTACAGGTGTGATGGTCAGAAAAGGCTAATTTTGCCTCTAGGTTTTGGTTTTTCTTCACTCTATTCAGCTTTATTAAGGAGTTTTGATGTATGTGATCAGTATACCACTGTGGAAACTCCCTTCCTTTGCATGATTCAGCCTCCATTGTACAAAGAATTGTGAATGTTTTCATGTATTGTTCACCATTTAGAGTTCTCCTTTACAAAGAAGTAGCTTAATCAAACTGTCGTCTTTTGATTTGGAAGCGTCGCAAGTTTTGTTTTCAATCAAAGAAAAGAATCCTACTCTTCTTGATGGTCGATTACACTGTTACTCTTGTATTTTATTTGAATTAATAGTATTTCAAGTGTCGAAAGCAGTTTTCAATTCAAAATCGCAAAGTGTCTTAATTTTCTTCCTTTCGTCTTTTGAATAGAAAATTGTTAGTACTGTCACTTTGAAAAGATAATTCAAATTTGTACTTAGCATTCTTTTTGTCATTCACACATTAAGAAAGTGGAAAAAAAATACATGCATGTGCATTTGCATTTAGATTTTTTGTTGATTTTGATTTAGGACAGTGCATCTAGTGTGTGCTCTCTACTCTATGTTGAAAGAATCTCGCTTCTCTTTCTTTAGTTGCTAGGATTGTCATTGCAAAAAGAAGAATAAACGACTGTTTATAATCTTAGATTGCATTTTAGGAATTGTATATCTAGATCACGTGGTGAACCTTAAAGGCAAACTTCTTAAGAAAGATCAACTGTAAAATAAATTCAATGAACATAAAAATGCTTTGGAACCTAACGCACAACATTTAGAAGTCTAGGCTAGAGACGTATTCTGGCATCGTAAATCTTGGTAACTGTCGCTTTCATCATAGGTTGGGTTATTCCTCCTCTTTGAGACGATAAGTGCCAGTACGGACTTGTGCTCCCATGTACCGTCGAGTATATATTGGAAGACCACAATAGGTTATATCCTTTATCCTCAGGAAGCTGTGTCTGCCACCCTATCGATCGCCATGCACTGAACACAGCATTGAGGAAGATTGACTGTCGTACCGTAAAAATTATTCTACAGTTTTGTGATTGGTTTGGTAATCCCTTTGTCTAGATTTCTAGAGTAGTCTCTTTCGTTCCTTTTCAGACTCCTTAAAGGAAAAGGTCAATCTAAGCACTTGTCACTTCAAGCTCATTAAAAATCGAAGGCGACTAGAGTCATATTTAGCTTTTTATCGACTCTTAAAAATTGAAAAATCAAGTTGTGTCAAAGCGTCTAAAATTTATTTTAATTGGAATAACGTCACTGTTCCCTCGTTGGTCTTAGGTTGAGAAAAATGGAGTCCACCAACCAAGGATTTCCCCTTGGGGGAAATCCTAGTCCTTTCTCCTCATGGGGAGATGTTGGTGCACCTCATATGGCCACATTGTCCCTCCCAGGACTGAAAATTGGCTTGCCAATATGGCTCTTCTCGACCTATGTCGTTCAAACCACCACGATTCCTGAGCAATCAAGTCAGCAACTAGATGATACTAGAGTTACCCCCCAACCTTATGCTTCACTTGTTTCTCCCTCCCCTCCTTCTTCTTTGCTTGGTGAAGTCGGTAAATCTAAAAACCAAGTAACTGAGAAGAAGAAGAAAGGGAAGGAGAAGGAGAAGAAGAAGGAGCCAAAGGAAAAACGGGGCAATCGTGCATCATCTAGTGAAAATCTGCACACTGCACCATCCAAACCCAAATCTCCATGTGTCATTTGCAAAGGGGACCACTATCATCGAGATTATCCTTGCATACCTCGGATCTTAAGGGACTGGTCTCCTCGTATGAACAATTCGGTGTCGTCAACCTCTGACGATCATGTTGAAAGTACACCGTCAACTAGTGAAAACAAAGTCTCTGGACAGAAAGGAAAATGTAAATTTCCTTGCAAACTGTGTGAAGGCAATCATGGCGTCCACCATTTTCCCTTCTTGGACGAAGCTAAAAGAGTCTTGGATAATCATCCTGCTTCACCGCTACGGCTTCCTCCTGGGTACAAGAAACTCTTGCCGAGTCCGTCGCTAGTTGAAAATCCAACTGACACAACTTTGTGGTCGGTCGAAGCATCTATCATTGAAGATAAACCCTCTGAGTTTGCACCAGACGAAATTCAAAAGTTCGAGGCGGTAGTCGACCCGGTCTTGTCTTCGAAAGGTCCATCTTCAGATGATACAATCACCAAAGAGAATGAGAACGACACCGTTCAAATTCTTTTCGTAAACACAGACTCCGATGAACATGGGGGCAATCTACCCATTCCTTTACCACAGGGAGGAAGTTCATTAGAGTCATATCTGGCCATTTATTCGGTCCCACCTCCAAGCAACCTAGTTGTTTACTTCGATTGGAATCTACCAGGTAGACCTCATCTACCGTCTAATGTACCATTTCGAATCATTGTACAAGCTTACAGAATGGTCATGGTCGTTACTATCATAGATGAAGGGGCTTCTGTGAGTATCCTTTCCTCGACTGCTTGGAAAGCACTTGGTTTGCCATCGCTTATGCCTGAGATGTGTAATCTGACAGGCTTCGACAAAGGAACCAGTCGACTGTTAGGGATCCTTCCAAGTTTGCCTATAACTTTGAGAGGGAAAACCGTTTATCTGAATGTAATGGTAGTCCAAGGACCTTTAGATTATAATCTGCTCCTTGGGCGTGACTATATTTATAGCATGGGAGCCATTGTCTCCTCACTCTTTCGAGTAATGTGTTTTCCGCATGAAGGCAGAGTGGTCTAGCTTGTAGACCAGCTTTCATTCCTCGGCTCACACATAGCTAACAGTCAAATGCCATCCCTAACTAGTCTTTTCATGCAAGGAATGTCTCATCAATCTCCAATCTGTCCACCTGAAGAACACGAGTAATCCAGTGGTCATGACTGAAACCCAGGGGGCATGCACCCTGGTCTGCTTTGGCAGGAAAACTTTCGGTATAGGGTAGGTTTTCATGAAGGATATATGACTAGTCTAACACCCATCCGTTTAGGAAAATGGGATTAGACCGGAATAAGGTTCCCTCGTCAAGGTTAGGTGGTTGGAGCTAGAGTCACCTTTGTCCAAATGGACTAAGTCGAGGAAGTGTTTTTGTATACTATGTGGATGGAAACTATCTTGCAAATGTGAGAACTTCTATATGGTAGTCTGGAAACTCTATTTCAATATACTTGGGGGCATGCAAACCTTTTTGCATGCAAGTGAAAAACGACCATTTATTTTCTTAGTTTGTAGATTCTCAACCCTTTAAACTCATAGGATTGGTTATTCCTAGCTTGCATAATGAAAGGATATGGAGCAAAGCTTCAAATGGTGCAAGCTCTATAAAAATGGAACCTATTGATGAGACATCCTTATTATGCGATTGGCACGAGCAGTTTTTATGCAAAGTTCAAGCTCGTTAAAAATTAAACCTAAGCAATGAGAAAATGTTCCCCCAAAGTTCAAGCTCATTAAAGAATGAACCAACCTCCGGTAAATAACCATTGTGAATGCATTATCATCAGGTTTTCGAGCCTTGGTCATGTTCTTACCATCATCTCCACTCTGTTTTAGCCGATCATACGCCTCCATTTGATTGTTTACCCTTTTGAGGAACAGCTGCGATGAGTGATTCTGTTAGCCATCCTTGTGACACTGCCATGATTGGAAAATTCCAAACCTTACCTGGAATCAGCTGCTACCCGAAAATATCACTCGTTCCTCAAAAAATGAGTCTCCTTTAAGCTCTTTTCATATGACTCATAAAATATGATGAGCAATTGGCCTCTCCAGCTCGTTAAAGCTATGGGAAGTGCTATCCCTCCTCTAGATTTTAATATTTTTGGACTTGAGGGATTATTACATAAAAATATCAAGCGTTTTTCTTGTTCGGCTCATTAAAACTATCGAAAATTCATCCCTTTCGTATTATTTTGTACTTTTTCAGACTTAAGGGATTATATGACGAAAAAGGAGTACTGGAGTTTCCTTTCCATCCCTTTTCAGACTCTCTAAAATTGAAAAGGACCGAGTTATCTTTGTCATTAAACTTGTTAAAACCAATAGTGACAAACTTGTCCATATAGACAAGAACGAGTTTCACTGTCGCTAGGCTCGTTAAAACATAGTGACGGGTTTACCCAAAGGGAAAATTATAGAACAAGCATATGTCATCCTCCTCAAGCTTGATAAAAATAAAGAGGTATTGGTCAGCAATGACTAGGGAAAAATTGGGAAGACAACTTGAAGAAACTTTATTGGTAGCAAATTCGCTCTTGAACATGACACTTTCACTCCATCAGCATGATTGAGTAAGGTTGGGTTATTCCGTTCACCGGTCATATTACCATTGGTCCATCATACCATCCATCTTTGGGGTTAACGATACCAATCCATTTCAGTGTCACAGATATGTTCAAGAGAAGTCGCTCAGAGAATTCACCAACCCATCTTGTGTCTCATCCGCTGCAATACATTCACGCTCCATTCTTTCATGACCGCCACCTTGAACCATGTATCATCAGATCATTTTCACCTCCACAAAGTCATTTGCTCCGTTCTGTGTTTTAGATGTGGGATTCATTAAGGCCCTCCGATGATAGGTCACTTCTTGTCGACATCAGCTCATTATCCAAGAAGTCGACCTAGGAACAACCCTTTCAGTGCTTTGAAGCTTGCATACCTCAATGGCAAGTTTCTCACTTCCAGCGACAGGTTTACATCAATGGCCTTCGATCGAAAGATTTTGCATGGTGTTCGATGCCAAGTCCATTTTTCACACCATGTGAACTGTACTATAGTACTTTGAGGGTCATCATCATTATCGGTGATTCCTCTCGCGCCCGTTAACAACTTACATCATTGGCTGGTAATCAGGCGAGGTCTTTCCATGTTCGACTCCAGAACATCTTTTCACATGGATCGACTTGTACTTCGGGTGAAGATTGAACAAGTTTGAAGACCCCAGATCTAGTTTCATTCATCCAGGCTCCGATATATTTAGGAAAATAAAGACATCAAATGTACATCATTGTTGCACATATGATCATCCGAATCAAAGTATGACGGCTCTATCAGAATCATCAGTCTACCACACAGATGGTTGTCTGTCCTATGTACATGAAAATGAATTTATAAAGATGAGCATGGGAATGCCTGCCTCAGCTAGATCATGAAAATATTATGAATATAATGTATTGTATTGTATCTTATTATAGGTTGCCTTCCAGTTCGAAAAACCTCGGATCCTCATGATAAAGCATTTCACCCGACATCAAAAGATTTTCGACCTCATGCTTTAGGGGGAAACTATTATAGACATATTTGGTCACTGCAACCCCAATCATATATGTCCATAAATCGAGGGCTTTTGAGTCCCTAAAAGTGTTGTCTCATACCCTAAAGGAACAAGGTCAACTGATTACATCATTTCCCAGAAGTTCTCCATGGAAAACTGATCAGAACTAGTCAAAACAAGACCATACAGTTTTCTCAGTGCTAAGGGTGTGATGCATCTCACCTACTCAGTGCAAAAATTGCAATGCATATTGGAAAGCCCTTCTGTAGGGTGCGATGGGTGACAGTAGACAAATGGCAGAGACAGTTTGCAAGGTGGATGATCATGGAATCTTCCAGAAACTTCTCATGTGACACTTGCCTATCTGAATTTGCCCAAGTATGAGTAAGAGATCATGAATCTCCAAGTGGAACCAAGAACTATCAGAGAGAGGACACTAATCAAAATCCCAGAAGCTGACTCACCCCCCTGCAAACATCTATATATGGATCCCTCATCCCAGAGATCCAGAGCCTGCAATTTTGCATCTTGTAAGGAAGTGCTATTGGTTTCTTGGTGGAACATCATAGTGTTGGGTGATCTAAGCTTTTCATGAGGTGAAGAAGGGCTTTCATGCTGGGAGGATGACACTGGGTCAGATCAATGGGTTGTAATCCTCTCTTCTAATCTTTATATCAATAAATCTATTGAAGTTTTCCTCCACATTCTTGTACGTTTGATGATATATGCATTTGTATGGTCAATGTATATCTGGTCCTATATTGTTTATGATTGTATATCTCTGTACCGTACGATAATTCCTTGACCGCGATTTCACACAGAGGCAGGTAAGATAACTTTGTTGGTAGCAAGGGTGTGATAGCTGAAGTAAGACAAGGAAGGTGCATGATAGGTTCTAACACACTGAGGGTAAGGTGAGTGCACCCCTTGGAAACCTGTAATAGTACTCAGCTTGGAAGGGAACACATGAGTGAAGATGCATCACCAGATGGAAAGAAAGTTAGCGAGAAATCCAAAGTGATGGTTAAACCAACAAAACGTTTAAGGAATATTCATACATACTTATACAGAATAGTCCATACATGCATGCGTAAGCAAACAATACATATATAATTTAGAGTAAACAAGATAACATAGAATGCAATACAACATATGCATGAAACATACTAGCTTTGTTATATTAAGAGGCATAAGTTCCAATCATACAATACATCCATGTCCAACCACTAGTTCCAATAGTTGGAACGTTACTGCCACAACTGTCTTCTCCTCCAAGGATATGTACTAGCTCTATGTAGTGGAGAAGCCAAGGCTCATTACAATACTATCCAATCTCTCTCCAAGATAGTCTTATGAGAAGCTTGGCTGACCAAAAGCCTTTATAATGAGTTATGAGGGACTATTTATAGCAAAGGGTGGGGTGACCCTTGACATTCCCCTTTGTGACAGTTCATATACCCTCATGAATCTTCATCTACTCTATAACTATTACATCTAACTATCGACACTTGAATTACACTTGACAAGACGTTACATTACAATGCACATGTACCCATGTGAGACAAAATGGCTCGAGCAAGCCATGTAAGACATCACTGACACTCGGTCCATTGTGGTGAGACCAACTCTTTGAAATTCTTGTGATGGTGAAGGTGGTGAGATGATGCCAAGCTTGGTCATCCATGATGGTGTGTATGCACTCCATGGTGACATCTTGCTGAAGTGAACTCTTGCCTCCATTGCATCTGGTGCATTGGTATGGCTCCTCCATCCAACACGTTTGCTAACATGTGCATGGTCTTCTTGGGTGCGATCGAACTGGAAACACACTGATGCATAGTGTTCATGCTGATCTTTTAGTGTGTGTTGGTGGTCATGCACATCATCTGTCAACTACATGCTCATCTCCAGTCAGACTTGTTTCTTGTCTTCGCCTTGGTGAGTGTGTTGAATGGGTTGGATCGCATGCATGCGCACAATGACATGCATGATGTTGAATCCCTTGGATGTGATCAACAACACTTCTCACCATGTCTGCTCCGTGCCAACTGCTAGGATGGATCTATAACTTGTACGAGCACAGTTTCATCCGTAAGTGCATGTTGCGCCCCCTTTTATTCATGCTCATGCTGCAACTCATTCACTTGTCTGTGCAGCACATGCTTTTCCTTGATTTTTTGCTTCAGAACATGGAGCTCCTTCTTTGTTCCATCCTCTATCTTCGCACAATCCTTATGTCACACCATCACCTCATAGCCCGAGTCTCCAAAATTGCTTTCATCATCAGTGGATCCACTTGAGCTTGCAACTTTGTTCCTCCTCCGTGTTGTCAACAACCTTCCTCTTGAATTCATTGCATCTAGTATGATTCCTTCAACTGCTGTTCATGATACTTCTCATTGTGATGTTTCTTCCATCCTATCTTGATGTCCTTGTCTACAAACAACTTGATGTCTTCATGGGTAGGCAAGTCCATAGACACTTGATTGACTGCATCCCTGGGTGTTCTTTGAACGATGTCTTCAACTTTGCTCTCTTGGAAGCCATTGTACCTGTACTGTTGAGAGGCAGATGAACACCTGCAATACCTAGATACCTAGCAACACTCATGGCAAGCAATCTGTCATTTGAAAACCAAAATGAACTTGAGAGCTGACTTGTAATGTACCTGTGTGGCTAACCATGAAGGTTGTGCAATCTACACCCGGAGTTTGGGAGACTGACTGCCAAGATTGTGCAAGGCATAGTATGGGCTAATGGGATGATGACTGTCTGCTGGAATTGTGCAATGCACAGTCCAGTTTGGCTACTGACTGCTGGAATTGCACAATGCACAATCTTAGCTGGAAATGGTTGCATGCTTAGTGACTGCATTGTACAATTTTTGGGGCCACTAGTCACTGTCCCTTAGAATTGTGCAATGCAATCTTGGAGAACAGCTCTTGGGTAGAAATGCACATTTCTGGAGAGGAATCCGGAGCCTTTCCTCTCCAAATTGCGCAATGCAATCTTGGTGAGGAAGAGTTCGGGTCAAGGTTGCCTAGACTTGCCAACGAGCAATAGAAAGCGAATGTGAATGTATGGCGATATGGAGTGTAAGAATAAGTGAATGATCATGCATGAAAATGGTGAATGCCATATTCATAAAATGGAACAACATGCATGTGGGTAAGGCGAGTTGCTGAATCGACGACCGTTCGTGAAAAAGAGTTTCATGCATGCGAAAATAGTGAGATGTTAATGAAAAATGAAATGGTGCTAGTACAAGCTAGTATGTCTCAAACTGACAGCAAGAACTCAATAAAATCAAGTAGACAATGTTCATACGAAGCGAAACACAAAAAGTACCAGAAATGAAACACAAGGCATGGAAAGTGGGCTTACCCCAAAACAGCTGAGCTAAATGTGTCGACAAATCCTAGATGTGATGTGGGATGTTATAGATGCAAGGTTTATGTGAGGAATGAGCTCTGCAGCATCTGGTTGATGTGTTTGGATAAAATCAAGGTTGTGATGTGCATGCCACAAATCTAGGGAAATCAACACTTGGTGGGAGGTTTCTGAAATTATCCTTACATGTAACCTCCAACTGCCAAAAATAGACTCCTGAAACAAGAGATGCTGGAGAAGCAACCCATGCATGCAAGTCTTTTTTTCTTGGTCCCAGAGGGAACTAGTCAACTTAGTTTTACATGCAAGGCGCTGCTCAACTGTTGGGAGAAAATGCACATTTTTGGCTAGGAGCTGGGTTGGCTTCTCAGAAGATTTGCATAATTGCTGGGCAGAGCAGCTGACTATTGCCAAGATTTGTGCAAATTCTGGGCTGAGCAGTCTAATTGGGAAGGATTGCACAATTTTTTGGGTGAATCTTTCTCAGTAGAATTGCGCTATTTTGGGGCTCAGCAGGCTGCCAATCAGGATTGCACAATTTATAAAGGGAAGGTTGGTTGCCCTCTAGATTTGAACAAAATTCTTAAAGGAGCTGCTCAGACTGCTACTAGACCAAGTCTGGATGAACAACCTGCGAGAGGAATGCATCAAGGTTTGATTGAGAGGTTGTCTTCTTGCAAGAAAATCATTGGAGCTTGAGTACTTGATGAAGCATGACATGCAACTGTGAAGGTTGGTAGGGAGGCTCCAAAATGAAACTAAGGAAAAATTTTAGAGGGTGGTTGTAGCTGCTACAACATTGTGCTTTCCATGCAAGTAATGGGAGTAAAATCAAGTTCAAACTGTGAAGCCAAGGATTCACCCATTGCTCCTCCTGCAGTCTTCTTGGTTACCTTCGTGTGTGGAAATTTCATTGCATAAAGTCCCAGCTCATGACAGTGAAAGCACTTGATTTTGTTCAAGTCTTTCTTCTTTCCCCCTTGACCAGTTTCTGCTTGGATTGGGATTTCTTCCCTTTCCCTTTCTTTGCCTTTCCAGCCAAGGCACAATTCTCTTTATCCTCTCCCTTGGATGAAGTCTTATCTCTATTGCTCTGCCTTATTTCTTCCTACACTAGATCAAACCATAACCTGTAACACCGATCTTGAAATTCGAACCTCCTACAATTAGAACTTCGAAATTTCTTCTCAAATATGAATTTAGATTTGATACCATGTAGGAATTAATGTTTAGGTTCTAAACTTCTCATAAAATTTTCTAAATCGCAGGACTAGAAGCTACTCTACTAAGCGACAAAAGTGAGTTCACAATCGATAACACAAATCATTAACATGCATAAATATTCAACACACATACATAGAGTTTTATCTAGGGGAAAGAAACTACTCAAAACCCCTTACTATTTGTATTTCATTAATCAGAGAATCTGGATGAATACAATATGCTCTGCTCAAGCTTGAGCTTAACCTACACCTGTATCTTCTATCCTCTGCCTAACTGACTAACCTTGACCAATACTTAGCCAAAATTTTGAGCCTCCAAGCCCCTATTTCCATGCATTGTTCCTCAATGAATTAACCCCCTTATTATTTAGAAAATTCCTCAATTTGGATTATGCAATTCCTATAGGTCCTTCTCTGACTGCATGCATGACCTGTACAACTTGGAATAGTTTACAACTGATAGTACACTTCCCTTGAACTCCAATCTCAATTTTGTAACTCGAATTATCTGCATGCAACAATTATTTTGGGCTGATTGATCAGTTAACTAGATCATCACTCAGTGCAAAAATAGTTACACACCATTGAATGAACCTCCACGAGTTCTACTGACAGTGAGAAGTAGTTACAATAACAAAAACTCAAATTAATTGAAATAGATTACACAAATTAGCAATAAATCATGTAGATATGAACTCAAGTGTCTCCAACTCAAATTCACTGAGTTCATTGAGTGCAAAGGGCCATGTCACCTCAGTTAACTACCTCCAAGTATTCTGCTGAAATTGAAATTTGAATTTCTCCTAACTTAATCAAGGGAAAATTAAATTAGGAATTTCTTGTTTCGTTTTCAATAGTTATTGATTTTATCCTGGGGCTACTTGTCCACCTAAGCAGTTCAATGCTAAGTGTTGGTCTCCTTTCCACTTAGTTGGCCCCAATGCCTAAGACATAACTAAACTACCAAATAGGGTCCAAGCCATCCATGTATGCCACTTAACTTGAATTGGCCAAGCTACATGCACTAGATTTTCTTAGACCCAAATGGAATTAGGTGATTAATTCAATCTACATCCAAGCCATACTTTCAACATCCAATTTATGGCAAGTCTACCTACTCATTAGGCCGATGCATAGATTCCATGTGCTTATCCACTTAGTTTCTCAAGTATTTATATTTATTTATCCATTCCTTTGTCCCTTCAACATCAAGGAAAATTTTAAGAACTCATACTTATCCTAAAAATGTAAAAACCTTGGTGAATCATATTAATAATTAAAATGGCAACCATATTTGATAATATTTTTGTGAAAATATTCAATTTATAAGGGTTCTATATAGTATCTAGGAAATTTTAGCTATTTTAGGGTAAAATACTTTGATTCTATAGAATTTTGGAAAACCATTTTAGAAAAAAAATGGAAATTGGTCAATCTTTCTTTGGAAAAAAGCATGCAAAATTAACTAATGGATGAAATTTAGCCCCAAATTGTTTCCTAACAAGCCTTCAACTTATTATTTCTCCATTGGTGTTGCATCTTTCACTAAATTTGTATCTTTCCACTAGAACTGCACGACAAAATAAATGCGAAAAAAAATTTAGGCTCCATGTTTAATCCACCATTGTGTAATTTTCAAAGTCACTTGCCATGGTTGTGGCTACTAAAACCTTAGGTATACAATGACTGTAATTAATTTGTCAATGGGAGGAGGAGAGTAGAGAGTTGTTATCACCTAAATATCACTCATAAAGGTTCACATGTGATTACAAAAGCATCATCAATATCATAATAAAGTACTACCACATGGTCATCAACCACCACCTTTGACTAAGCATCACAAACTATGCAAAAGGGGTTTGAATTCATTTTCATAACTTAGTATTTCTAGTTTTATGTGATTCTCATGTATTTTCCTTTGATAGTCTTGTGGATCCTTTGACAGAAAATTTCGCATGAGTCTGGAACAATTAATAGAGTCTTATAAGAGGCACTCATAAGGTGGTGAAATGGGGTGGAATTAAGATTCATTTCCATAGATTGTGAATTTTGGGGAGTGTCAAGCCTCACACATGTGGAACCTATTGGATATGTATTATATTCCTTGTGTGACTATGCCCACATGATGTGCATTGCATTGGGTGTAGCACAAGGGTCATAGGTGGTGGAAACCCCATGTGCAAGGGTTTAGAGACAATGCCCCCATTTTTTTGGGTAGTTTTTTGCATTAGATTTTAGCAATTTTTAACACGTGGTTTTTTCCTTTAATAATTTTTGGCACATGGTGATTTTACCCATGATTTTGTAGGTTCAGTTAAGGAACTATGGTTGTATTCTAATCCATGGTAAATGGGTTGGTGGTTTATGGATTTTGTTTATATATATCATAATAATGTAAAGAAGAATATATTTTGAAAAATCTTGTGAGTTTTCATAGTTTGGATTTCTAGGGAAAAATCTTTGCGTTAATTGTTTATTTTCTATTGCATATTTTCTATTTGATTAAGAATATATTTGTAACACATACTTGTATAGGGTTAAAACCCACATTTGGTCTCATAGTAGTTTTGACTTCAAGGGGATGCATTTGTGGCTAAGGGTTTTGGCTTGGGCCTATGGTAGACCCTGTTAAAGTGGGGGATCTATGGAATTGATTCTTGTGGTGAAAGGAAATGACAAATAGTTCAAAGATAGAGATCAAGATATTAAATGGGTAGAATTTTGAGTTATGGAATCTCAAAATGGAAGATTTATTAGTGGAAAAATGTTAGTGGATCATTATGGATATAAGTTTAGCACCGACGAGGATGTTGATAGAAGACATGACCAAGTTGGATCGAAAGGAAAAGAGAACAATATGATTGTGTCTCTTCGATTTAGTATTACTAAGTGTTTTATGGGAAGCTACAACATGTTGGAGAATGCAGTAGGGAAACAATTTAAGAAGAATTCTCCTTAACCTTAATAATTTCTTGTGAATTTTAGTTATCTTCTTATGTTTCTTTATTATATATTTTCATCAAACACTTATCAAGAGAAAAAAAATAAAGACAATGGATAGAAAAAGTATGCTCCAAGCCAGGGAAAAACCCCTCCAAGGGGAAAACCCAGAGAGAATCTCTTCTCTTATTATAGAATCTACTTCAAATGAGAAAACCAAGACCCAAACCTTAGGACCAATACCTCCTCCAAGCACCACGCCAAGCCTTCAATAAAGCCCCTCCAACTAGTTAAAGTCAAACCAAGTCAACTAGAGTCAAACCCTTCTAGAATTGATGCAAACTCATAATTTCGGCCCCCAAAAACTATATTTCGGATCTGTAGTAATTTTGCAACTTCGGCCCTTGCAACAGTCCAGTAACTTTGCATTTGTGAGAGAAATTAGGGCAAAAACTAGATCAAAAAATTGGTTTTCCTTCCTTCTTGCTTCAACTTCTCTCTTCTTGACTTTCTCGATTTCTTCCTTGTATTTTGCACCTTTTCTTGATCAGATCATTTTTTCTTGCAACGATGGTCTAATGAGGTCAAATTTTTCTCTATATATACCTTCTTCTTGAGGTCGAATTAGCCCTCTCTAGGCCAACTTGGTCTTGAGGGACAACTTTTGACAATTTTGACACAAATAAAATGTTTCTTTCTTGATACAAATTTCCCAGTTGGGTCTTATATATATCATATTGACTCTCTTGACTCATAAAAAGAATTTTTATGACATGAAAAACCCTAGAATCATGAAGAACATGCTTAACATAGATGACCATCCAAAAGAAGCATGAAACCCATGCTTGAAAATAATAAATTTTCTTTCTTATTTTGCTTGTTATATAAGATATACATAATGATATGAGTAAAATGACAATTATGAAGACCAAAACTTGTTACATTTTCCAACAATCCCTCTTAACTAGGGAGGTATTCATAATTGTACACTCGGTACAAGGATATTTTCATACTAAAGAGTTCTCATATGAAGAGTCAAATTGGTTAGTCATCTTTATGTATCAAAATCATGACCAACATTGTCAACATATCAAGGCTTTAACTTGAGAAGCTCTTATTACATCAGAGCATAATGTTGGGATTCTCTATGTGAGATACCATACCACCTCTTCAAGGTACATACCCCATCTGAATGTTCACTAGGTATGTCCTTTTAGGATTATTCTTATCTTGGATTCCCAATCCTCAAAGAATATTGGTCCTCTTCGACCACTCTTATCTTGGATACCTGTCCAATCCTCAAAGAGTGTTGGTCCGATTTCTATATTGGATTTTATATCCTTAAGGAAATCATAGATGGTTATCCAATACTCCATTTTCCATTCTCCCTCCATGGCCTTCACTTAGACTTAAGACTATTAGTCATGGCCTAGTGCATGGCACACGAAGAAGTGAATACAATTGTGATGTTCATCATTACTCTCTCTCAATAAAAGAAGATATCCTTATTCCCTCTTAATTAGGGAATCAGTCCTTGTTCCTTTTCAATTATTCAAGGACACTTCCTACTCCCTCTAAATCATAGAGGAGATTCTTTTACTTCCTTTCAATTGGGAAGTCATAACCACAAGCTTTTTAGCTTTTCTTCATAAGCGTATCAACTACCAATTATTTATAGAGATAATAGTTGCATGGTGGCTTCTTTCCTTCGTATCTCATCATATTGAGCTTCTTTCTTCCTAAAGGTTGTGGAGCTATCTTATTCCTTTAATTGTGTGACAATGTTCAGGCCATAAACATTTCATATCACTTTTCTCTAGTTATCATCAATGAAGGCATTGTATTGAGCCTTCCAAAACCGAGTTAATCATAACTCCTAAACATGAAAGTGATCTTTATAAACATTAGGTTTGTTAGTCTCACTCTCATATGACAAAAAAAAAATAATAGGTCCAAAATATTAAATATAATTAAAATCATGAAAGTTGGATTTATTCCTACTTTTCTAGATTGGGTTTGTTCCTCAAATTAGGGAGTTTGTTTAGGTCTAGTTGGTTGAGAGATTCTATCCAAGTAGTTAGTCTATTAGATTAGTGTGTGGTTGAGATATTTACTCAAACAAAGTGATAGTATCGAAGATAGATGCACTATCTTGAGACATTCTCTTGATATATTTATATTTGTATCACTATCATTATTTTGGATGAGAGGAATACAATACCTTGAGGCTGTAAAGACTTTTCCACCATGTTTATGTCTCTGATATTTTATTTGTGTTTATTTAATACTCTTCATTGTGGTATCAGATCCATATGGAAATTCTCAATGCATATCAATTTTTTGTAATAAAGGATGAATTAAAGTTTGAGTGGAATTTTATTGTGTAGATCGAGCAGTATGGATCTGAGTAGGGTTGAAACTTTTTGGCATAGTGTAAAGATTTACTATGTATGGAGCAGCGAAGAGATGTGGATAATGTAGAAGAGATATTTTATGAAAGCGCTGTTAGAGAATGTTGTTTGCAGACCTGCCATCACCTATTTGGTTGATCGCAGAACGTGAAGAAAAAAAAGAGTGTTGCACAGTTGTGGTTCCATTCTTCGTTATTTGATCTCATTGGTCTACGTGGTGTGCGAAGTTCTTCATTATTTGATCTCTTGCGGGTTACTCTCACTTCCCAAAAGGACGTTACAAACGATATTAATTACAGAAATGAAGCAATTGTGGAGAGAGCAATCGCTGTCACGAAATGTAGTGAGAACAAATTCTGGTCCGGATTACGAGTCTGGCAACAGGTTATGGAAGGAAGGAGTATAGTGAATACTAATCTTCCATTTCTGAGAAAGCGCATCAAACACCTGAAAATGAAATCGGACAACATATTGTAGGTTTCCAGGAAAATGGAGAACGCAGATGACCTTATATCAATGAAATCTTAGGGTATACCTATGCTGCATATGGTACACACGCAAAGGGCTGAACTTCTGGTATAACAATGCAAGCAGTGCAATTGAAAACGATGAATTCCGCTGTAGAGTGGAGCATCATTGTTAATGTCCATCATTCAAGTTGGTATATGACGGTTTCCTTGATTCACTTTTGTCTACTATAACGACTCCTGCTGTAAGAAGCAGAAAGTCAGAATCTTAATGAACAACTGTGTAAGTAAAAATCTCTATTTTAATTACCTAGATTGAGCAGGGTTGTGAGATCTCATGTCTCTGTTGAATCTGAGAATAAAAGTAGATTTTCCATTGTCTACATAATTATTTTTTTTAACTAGTCTGGAATTGAACCCCATATATTATTGTTTCCCAGCCAATTCTGAGATAATGCTGTTAAATTTTCAATATTGGGAGATAATGATCCTCTGAGTCCCGAACTTATTAGATTTAGAACAGTCACCTTGATCCGACTAACTTGTGAGCATGTTACACCAGTCCAGCGACACATTTTTCAAACTCTCCTTTAGCTTATTCAGATCGGTTACAACATGTGTAAGAGTTCTTCCTCCTAGGGTAAACAATTGAAATATTTCTCCTGCATTAATTGGTGGCCTAACATTAGAGACAGAAATAGTATCCACCGATAATTTTGTGAGAACCTGCAGAGTCCAGTTGGTGGAAAACACAGCCCATGTGGAGTAATCAGAAGTGTTCAAGTCTGAAAAGAATCTGATGCCATTGAAAGAGATGTTGAAAATTCAAGCTGTGATAATTTGTTTTGATTAGCTGTGAGTGATTTGTGAGCTGGAGTCTGTCTCCATGCTGCGACAGTTTGATCTATTGGAGATTGCCAACGATGCTGCAATTGTGCATTGTTTTCTTCGTGTCGAGGAATCACTTGTACGCAGGCATACTGTTGACCAAGAGTTGACCACAACAATGTCGTTGTTGTTTGCTACGGGATCCAATCGTGGATCGATCAGGAGAGTCTATCTGCGTGGGCTGAGTTAACCTGTGCATTAAGACAACAGTGTGTGGAGCCAACAACGCTTAGAAAAAAGAACCATCATTAGAACCTGCGTGGAGGAACCTGCATTAAAAAAATTGTGCGTAGAACCGAAATGCGTTAATATCTCCAACAAATGTTTAAGGTGTGCTTTAACTCTGAAATGACAATTCCCTTTTTTGAAAGTGAGTTTTCAACACATGATATTTAAAGTATGGTTTAAAGATTTTAACATGGAGCTCTCCTTTACATCAATATAAAACAAAAACATTACTTTAGGTTCACAAAAAGGGAGACATAACTAAATTGAAAAAGTGTATTTTTTTAATTATGAGTGATTTTTGGGAGAGATGAGTTGAAATTATTATTTTTTTTCCTTCAATTTGGAGTCATAATGGTGAAGATTAGGATTAATTTTGTAATAAGGTTGAAGTTTTTAAAGTTGGTTGGAGGGACAAAGGGCATTAAATTTTTTTCTTTTGGACAAATAAGGTATATTATATAATATGGAGTGATAAGTGAATATCTTTTAAGGGAAGCTCATTGTTCTATTTTGAAGTAACATTTTTACTTCTAGGAGATTGATTCAATGTACATTCAATTTTGAAGATAAGTTGCTTGAAGGGGTTGCCAGCTTGGCATTATCATTGCTTGAGAAATTTTCAATGACAATATGGTGAAGGTGAAGGTGAAGGTTGATGTACTCCAATATTTAATACAAATATATCTTAGGTACACCTTGTGTAGTGAATTATTGTGCATGTTTTGTGTCTAGCCTTAACACTATAGTTCTCTCATCTAACACACACATGAAGTTCAAAGCAAGTAAATGAAAGTGAGCACATTAATCAAAGCACCTGTAACTAAGTAGCTGTAAAGAACATTAAAGAAGGATAATCAAGCACAAAGAAACAAAACACACACAATTGAGAAACTACAACACATAATCAAGCTAATAAATAGGCCATGCACATCAACATTCAATGACATCAACAAAAATTGGTCTTTGTGTAACTTTCAAATAATCTTAATTTTTGTAAGTTAATTTGTAATCAAATTCAAATCAAATTGAGTTGAATTGTAAGGGTGCATTCTCGGTTGAACTTGACACCCTAGCTTTGAATTGATAAGGGGTAAATTAAGTCAAGTGAGTCAATTATTTTCAACTAAGTCATCAAACTTGTCATTAAATCATTATAATAATTATCTTGGGTGCATTTTCAATAGTATTTGAAATCCTTATTTTGCAAAGAATATAAATCAAGTGAGTGAGTTCAAGTGAGTGCAAAGTGCAAGTGAACAAGTTCAAGACATCAAGCAAGCTTGAAATTGATTGAAGCAAAATCAAGCGAGCGTGAAAGCAAAAGAGCATGAATTCAAGCATTAAATTGTTAACACAAGTTCAAGCGAGCGTGACATTCAAGTGATGATCAAGTAAGCAGCAAGTGAGAAAGTTCGAAAAATTAAACAAGTTCAAAATCAAAGCAAGCGTGATAATCAAGCGAGTGTGTCAAAGATCAACATGGGTAAAGGAGGAAAACGTCTTCAAAGTGAAGAGATGGAAATTAAAGAGTTGAAAGAGTGCAATTATGAGTTACATAACACAATTGAAATATTGGAATGGAAGTTAAAGCAAAATCAAAACTTAATAAATCAAATGACCAACACGTTAGAAGCATCAAACGATTTTCAAATTGAGTTAGAAATGAAAGAACAACTCATTAATGTACTCCAGATAAAATTAAGTGAAAAACAAGATTTACTTGATGCACAATGTAAAAATAAGGTTGATGCAAGTTGTGACACAAAAGACCTCATCCAAACAACAAATGAAAGTTGTGATATAAATGATCTAATCCACCAAATTGATGCAAGTTGTGACACAAATGATTTAATCCACCAGGTTGATGTAAATTGCGACACAAATGATCTCATCCAGCTAATTGTACTACTAAACGATGCAACTAGTAGTACTGAAAATCTAATTGAATAGTTTGATGCAGTGTGTGAAATCGATGAACTGTTAATAGAAATGATTGATGCTCGTGTGATACAGATGATTTAATGAATCCAACACAAAATTTCAGCAGCAATAGCAGGTATGAAGAACAATAAAAAGATGAACTTTCCAAGAAGGTGATCAAACCTTGGGAAGAAATATCTTTCAACAAAGATCGACATGGCCTAGGATACAATAAAGAAAGCATTGTGTTTGTTCTAGATTTCTCAAAACCAGTTCATTTTGTAAGTGTCCGTTTTCTAGATAGTGATCAGAATATGGTTAAGTGTAACCATTGTAAGTGAAATGGCCATATGGAGTGTAAATGCTTTAACCTCCATCCTTGTCACCATTGTGGCAAGAAAAATCATTCATCAGAAAGATGTTGCAAGTGAAATCAACCATCCAGAGTGAAGATCAATTATGCATGGATTGATCCTTGGAAGTGGTCATCTATAGTCAAATAATTGTCTATGTATTACCGAAGGATTCAGTCTCACATGAAGACAACTATTGCAACCAATAGTGAATACATGGTACTCTCTTGCACCTGAAAGATGGAGTACAACCATGAAACTCTCCTACACCTCAAGGGGGGGGAGTTTAGAAATCAAATGCAAATGATTGTCTATCCTTTCAGCTGACAGAGGGGGGAATGATAATGGAATTGAAGGTGGTTTTTAGAATGAAAGTCTTGACAACATCAACAAAATCATCAAGTGAGAAGTTTCACTAACATCAAAACAACCAGTAGGCAGTCAACATCATCAAAAGTAGCCAATGGACAGTTTTGAAAACATCATTAAACACAGCCAGTGGGCATCATCAAAGAAGACATTGGGCATCGTCAAATTTTCGTTAGAAAAGCGATTGGGAATCTGAACTTCAACAAATTCGCTAGTGGGCGTCATCAAAATTTTTTTAGTGGACAAGTGATTAGTGTGTTAATTGAGAGCATTTGTGGACATTATTTTGTTCACTTTGATGGTTAGTGGACCAAAAAAGGATAGATGGATCATTTCACATTTCATCTTGGAACTTGATGGAGTTTTCAAGAAAATTTCAAAGATGTATTAGACTTGCAAGTGATTCATGTTCTCTTCATATTAGAGTTTTTTTGGCTTCCAGGTTTGGCAGTTTTTTCAGGAAGTTTTTTCATGAGGATTAACTTAGTAGTTTCAGCATGAGAAATTGGAGATGGTTCCTTGTTCTTATTTTGGAATTATGATTGAGGGGGGGAATGTTAGCGTCACTCTCACATCACAAAAACAATAATAAGTCCAAAATATTAAATATAATTAAAATCATGAAAGTTGGATTTATTACTACTTTTCTAGATTCATTTTGTTTCTCAAACTAGGGAGTTTGTTTAGGTCTAGTTGGTTGAGAGATTCTCTCCAACTAGTTAGGCTCTTAGATCAGTGTGTGGTTGAGATATTTACTCAACCAAAGTGATAGTGTCCAAGATAGACTCACAATTGTGAGACATTCTCTTCATGTATTTATATTTGTATCATTATCATTATTTTGGATGAGAGGAAGACAATACTGTTAGGATATTCCGACACATAGGAAATATTTAATTATAACTTGGTCTAGTGTAGAATTAGGTGAAGTGTGTTTCTTTACTATGTACTTTTGTAACTTACAAATTTGACAGTCATGATATGTTCAAGACATAAAGTGATTCGACGGTTCATTCTCACCTTGGTATTATTGACACTTGATCTATGGCTTAACACTCGATTGGTCCATGATCTCTATTTAAAGAGCATGGAGGGTCATTTGTAGGGTGATCGTTCATGAGAGAAGCTTATGAAAATTTTCTTTCTTTTATTAATAAATTGCCTGAAGTGGCCGCGTTGGCTTAGGCCGTGGATTGTTTCTCTCTTTGAGGGTTTTAACCACGTCAAGAATAATGGTGTATTGATTTGTGATCTATTTGTGAGTGGTGCCCTTTGGTGTTTAATCTAAGGAACTTACCCTGTAAATTCCTACACGGTATTAAAGCTATTTGAGGGCTGCATCCATTGGTGATCCAAATCCGAAGCCGGTACAAGTGCATGCATCTGTCATTTCCTAGATCTAATATTTCTGGCTGCTTTTCGGCCGAGAAGACTACTCTATTGTGTTAGGAGCATATTTTCCAATGATGAACCCCTTTTGTTTCACGCAAAAAGGTTTTTAGTAGCCCTATCTACGTCATTTTTAAGATCTTGGGGTATACAATCTTTATTTGCAGTTTTAGTTATTCATTTCTCTATATATTTCAGTTTATTTAGATCTCTGATTTTTTATTAGCAGATCTATACCTTTCATTTCTATGTATGCTCTTTGCCCTGCAACTTTGTGCGATCTGGGCAAATTAGAAATAGAAAGGAAGGATTTTTCTCATGCGTATGCTCTTTTCCGTCGCGCCTTAGAGTGATCTCGGAAAATCAGAAACATTGAGGAAAACATTTAGTTTCTGGCGGAAGCTAACTTCAAACCATAAGGTTTGTTTTTTTTTTGTATGTCCATGTTGGGTTGTGTCATTTTTGTTTTGTAGGAAAAAATGACTTTTTCAAGTAAGCACGCATCCCAAAGCTTCAGTGACCAAAAGAAAAAAAAACACCTTCCTCTTTTCCAAAAATTACTAACCTTTTAAACTAGCTTACTTGGTCCAAAGTTACCTTATGAGAATAGAGGTCTTGAGTTCAAGTATTTCTTTTTGTTGAGTTACTTTCTCAAAAAGCACATGTAACTTACCCATTATAAAAAGTGAGTCACTTATAATTCTAAAGTATCTTTATCTTTTATTTAAGTTACAACTTATTGGGTAGCTCATAAAGTACCATTGTAAAAGTGACTTTCACTTATTTATAAAAGTGGGTCACATTTTTTTTTAAAGTGAGCCAATTATATTAAGTTCGGAAAGGGGAGAAGGGGTGGGACGGCGGAGGGGACCGGGGGGGCGGCAGGTGGTGGGAAGTTTTTTAAGAATATAATATTATCATTCACTTTCGCACATTCACGCACTTTGTCGACATCTTCAACAACTTTTCTTCAAAAACCCATAACTTCTTCATCCGGAAGCCGTTTTCAGAGCCTTTTTTTTTAATTGGCCTAGTTTTTCTAGATCTTTCCATTGGAACACTTAGTTTCAACATCTACAACTTTAGTCTCTATTAAAATTGAAAGTCAATGCCAATTTATTCTTGACAACACCAACTACTTCCAATGGTGGTCCTACATTGTGGATTTACTTAGAAGTAAAGGTCTTTACAAAATAACCTCAGGCCAAGAAACTAAACCTAAAGATGAAGATAAGATAACCAAATAGGAAAATAGGCAAGATCAAGCACATGGATTGATAGGGATGTCTATTTCTCCAGACCTTAGATTCCTTATCGCAGAACTTGACACCCCTAATGAAGCAATGAAACAACTCACTAAAGATTTTGGAATTAAAAATGAAATTAGATCCCATCAACTCAAAAATGAGTTTCTTGCATTGGATCCCAATAATTGTTCTTCCATTGAAGATTTTTTTGTCCAAGTTTAAGACCCTTAGGCTTCTCTTGGAATGTGTTAAGGTTAAGAAAGAAGATGGTAGCCTTATCTATTCCATTCTTACTAAGTTGGGACCAGGCTATATGCTTTTGTTTCCACCTTCCATTGTACTAGAGAAGCCTTTATTTCTCAATGACAAGACTGCAAGTCCCCCTCTTTTGATGCATTTTGTGATTCTTTAATAAGAGAACAAGAAAAACTCTTACATCTTGGTCTTCTTAATCTTGGAAAATCTTCTAAGAAAGCCTTAGCCACCCAACAAAAACCAAATTCAAAGAACCCTAAGAAGCAATATCCTAAAAAGAATGGTCCTAAACCAAACAAGGGTCCTAAGCAATTTCAGTCTCAATGAAAAATCAATTCAACAAAATGATAAGGCAAATAAAAACAAAGGGAAGAAGACTGATAGACATTTCAACTTTTGTAATCAAGATGGCCACTTAGAATTCAAATGCTTTAAGAAGATGGAATCCTTGGAAGAAACAATGAATAATCATAACATCCATTTGGAGCATTCTTCAACTTCAATTTCATCTATAGGAATAACACTTTCTGCATGTGGTTGTCAAGCATCTCAGTTTGGTTATGCACTAAATGTATCTTCTTCTTATCATTCTTATGAGTGGACCATTGACTCTGGAGTTTCTTACCAAATGGTCAAAAACAAAACCATGTTTTCTTCTTTAAATGATTGTAACACTAAAAATATATATGTTGGTGATGATAGATCTCTTAGTGTTGTAGGGACTGGAACTATTCATCTAGACAATGGTCAATTTAATGATGTATTATGTGTTCCAACCTTATCCTGCAACCTTCTATTTGTATAACAAATAACTCATTTAGGTGAAGGTAAAATCGTTGAATTTTCACCTCGTGAAGGACCTAAGAGATCCTAAATAGATTTCATCTACTGGCATTGCTCATGATTCTACAAGGTTGTATAAGTTTAACAGCTTTGGGTCATCAACTCTTCCCTCAGTATTTGTTTCTCATAATGATGAAGTGAGAAAATTGTGGCATGAGTGATTTGGTCACTTAAACTATTGCTCCCTTCAAAATATATGTAAAGAAAATATGGTGATAGGACGTCCTATGGTATCTTGTAGAGATGGTGTTTGTTCTGGATGTGTACTCGGAAAACATCATGGAGATAGTTTTGAAAAATGTGCCTCTTGGCATGCCTTAGCCCCTTTACATCGTGTGTATAGTGGTTTATGTGTTCCACTTCCAGTTGTTTCATTCTTTGGCTACAAGTATTTATTAACTTCATTGATGATTTCTCTAGACACACTTGGTTATATTTCTTAAAACTCAAGAATGAAGTATTTAACATGTTCTTGGCCTTTAAGGCCTTTATTGAAAGACAATCTGGACATCAAATTCTTAAGCTAAGATCTGATAATGGCAGAGAATAAGTTAACAACAAATTCATCAACTTTTGCATTGAGCATGGAATTCAAATGAAACATACTATTCCATATACTCCACAACAAAATGGTGTAGCTAAAAGGAAGAATTGCACCTTAAAGGAAATGGCTAATTGTATGTTTCAATCTAAAGGACTTAGTCTTAAGTTTTGGGTAGAAACAATTAACTGTGAAAATTACATAGTAAATCACACTCCTACTAAGGTTTTAAAGAACATCACTCTAGAAGAAGCATGGAGCTCAATTAAATGAGATATAAGTCACTTTCGTGTTTTTGGAAGTGAAGTATGTGCCCATATTCCTGATGAGAAACATAAAGCTTTAAAACCTAAGAGTGAAAAATGTATTTTTGTTGGATATTTTGAAGATGTTAAAGGATATAGACTTATTCCACTTAAGTCCAAAAATGTTATCATTAGAAGAGATGTAAAGTTTGCTGAAAATATATCAGCCTACAAGCCTAGTTCGGTGGATGTGCCACCTCTCTCCATCCCTTCTACTTATGAAAATATTTCTTCTTCAGATGTTGACATCAAGGATGAAAATCCTCCCCCACCTTCTCAGGATCCTCCTTTAGCTCCTCAACTTCCAAAATGGGTTCGTGCTACTCGGGATGTAGTAGGTGCTCTTGTAGGCGATCCTACAGATCAGCGATGTCCATGTTCTCAGTTCGATAAAGCTTCTTCTTTACTGGCTCAAGCTCCAACATATTATGATCCTGACACCTTTGCAAAAGCTTCAGGCCATCCAAATTGGGACGTAGTTATAAATGAATAATATCATTCATTATTGGAAAATGATACATGGGATCTTGTTCCTCTTTCAAAGGGATGAAAACTTGTTAGATGCAAATGGGTTTATAGAACCAAGTATGGAACAGATGGGAAAGTTGATAAACATAAAGCTCATCTTGTTGCTAAGGTTTTTTCACAAGTTGAAGGCATTGACTATAATGAAACCTTCTCCCCTATTGCCAAAATGAACTCTATCCACCTTGTTCTTTCCCTTGCTGCCTCTTTCAAATGGGAAGTCCATCAGATGGATGTTAAATTTGCCTTTTTGCATGGGGACTTGAAGAAATTTATATGGAACAACCTCCTGACTTTATAAAAGCAAACTCCAACCTTGTATGTCAACTTAAGAAATCCCTTTATGGTCTCAAGCAAGCCCCTCGAGCTTGGTATGCCAAATTGGATAGATTTCTTTTAGATATTGGCTTTTCTAGGTGTCATTATGATAATACTGCATACACTAAGAAAGTGGGTAAGCCTCTTATAATTCTTGTTCTTTATGTTGATGATCTTATTCTTACTGGTAGTGATCCCAACCTTATAAACCATGAGAATTCCAACCTTAAAAATAAGTTTGAAATGAAATACTTAGGGCACTTGCATTATTTTCTCGGTCTTCAAGTCTTGCAATCCAAGGAAGGTATTTACCTTTCCCAATCCAAGTATGCATGTGATCTTCTTCGCCACTTTCACATGGAAGACTGTAAGCCAACCCCTTCTCCCTTTCAGTCACTTGTACTTCCCCTAAAGTTGATGTTACCTTATACTGTTAGCTTGTAGGAAAACGTTTGTATCTTAACCATACCCATCCTGACCTTTCCTTTGCTGTTGGCCTTATTTCTTGGTTTATGCAAAACCGACATGAAATTCATTGGAAGGCAGCTAAAAGAATACTTAGTTATGTTTGAGGTACAATTCAGTTTTGGATTCATTATAGTGCAGAAGCATCTCCTCTATTGGTTGGCTTCATTGATTCTGATTGGGATGGTGACCCTGATGATCGGAAGTCTACTACAGGTTATGTCTTCACTCTTGGTTCTGGACCTATTACATGGGCTTGCAAGAAAAAAAGTTCCATTTCTCTTTCTTCAGCAAAATCAGAGTACCGTGGTGTTGTAGAATCTAGTAAGGAAGCCTTGTTGCTTCGTCAGATGCTGTCAGAGTTTGGCTTTTAGTAGCAGCATCTGACTACACTTTGGTGTGATAATCAAAGTGCCATTCAACTATGAAAATATCCAGTCTAACATCAACACAACAAACACATTGAAATACACATGCACTTCATCAAAAATCTCATTCATGACTATGTTCTTGAAGTGCAATATTGTTCAACTGATGATCAAGTTGTAGACATCTTTACAAAGGCTCTCATAGAGGCGAAGTTTACTAAACTTTGATTTATGGTTGGAGTTCTAGAAGTTGTCACTAAGGGGGGATAGGCTCTAATGCCTCCTTCCTTCTCTCATTGTGTAATATTTGTACATCCTTCAATCCTATCCCAACTTGTTCTTATGGGGGGATAGGATATTTCGACACATAGGAAATAGTTAAGTATAACTTGGTCTAGTGTAGATTTAGGTAAAGTGTGTTTCTTTACTATGTATGTTTTTAACTTAGAAATCCGACGGTCACGATATGTTATAGACATAAAGTGATCTGACGGTTCATTCTCTCCTCAGTATTACCGATACTTGATCCATGTCTTGACACCCGATTGGTCCATGATCTCTATTTAAAGAGAATGGAGGGTCATTTGTAGGGTGACCGTTCATGACATGAGTTTATGTGGATTTTCTTTCTTTTATTAATAAATTGCCTGAGGTGGCCGTGTTGGCTTAGGCCGTGGAATATTTCCCTCTTTGAGTGTTTTAACCACATCAAGAACACTAGTGTATTGATCTATGATCTGTTTGTGAGCGGTGTCCTTTGGTGTTCTATCTGAGGAACTTACCCTATAAATTCCTACAAATACATTGAGGCTCTAAAGCCTTTTTTGCCATGTTTATGTCTTTGATATTTTATTTGTGTTTATTTAATATTATTCAAGGTTATCCTCTTACAATACTACTTTTCAAATCTAAGATGATGATGTAAACATAATATTTCAGGGATAGTCAAAATCATTCACTCTTTCCATATGTTCTTTGAATTGAGTTTAATACCAAAAGTTGAAATTGCCTCAACTTTCATTATGCATTTCTACAACATCCTAATTCTTGGTAGAAAAACAATATGTCATCTAGCTAACCAATATAAAAAATGTTAGTATTGGACTTACCTTATCATGATGTCCCCTTTCATCAAAGTATTTTCTAACTTGAATCCTTTAAGATTAACATCCTATCGCATGATCCATCTCCATATTGTACAAGAATATTTCTCCATGTATTCATCTTAATCAGGTTAACTATGGATCAAACTTGATTACCAAGTTACAATATCTTCCTTGGAGTTGTCATTGTTAACTCCTTGCCTTTCTTTCACAAGCAATATTTGATGCTGATCAATTTTTTTATATTTCTACCAGGCAATCTTGTGTGAGAGTATTGATCTCTAGCCATTCCAAAGCATGTAAAATTTCTTCTTTCAAGCATCATGTAACCATATGGAAGACTTACCAAAAAAATATTTCTTGTAAGATGGTTATAGATATGAACCCTACCCTAGAAAAGAGTTACTTAAAATGTGGATACCCTTGCTTCCATACAATCATCTAGTCATCATGTAACAACCTGTTGATGCCTCGAAAATCGTTGCACCGACATTGGGGGAAACCACCCGGTTCGGACCTTAGTGCAGCTCCTTTTCCGTTTGGTGTAGTGGCTCCGACTGGGGGTAATGGGACCAGTTTCCCAATAATAGATGAATGGGATGAATGAATACTTTGCATATAACAGTAGCGATAGGTGGATAACTAAAACTATTGACAGAAATGTAAGTAAATAAAACTATCCCGGGAATCTATTTGAACTTCTAAAGCGTAGCTTTTGATGTTCTATATCCTAAAAATGCAATTATATAGATAACCGTATTCTCAAAACACAGATATTAAATCATTCAAGATTACTGTACCTAAATAGTTAGATACAGTGATTAAAGCAATACTACTAAACTTTAAAGGTTCATACCATTAATGCATACACGATTAAAAATAAGGCATATCATCTGAACATCCAATAGTGGTATGAACAAGATTTCCTGTTGTTACGCATGCATACAGCTAATGATAGCAGGAAATAATTACACAATGAAATCAAATACACAGAATGAATTCAAACAAAGGATAAAAATACCATTTGAATCGTAAGCCACTCCCGATATGAATCGCTATGTATGGCTTCTACTTCAACGCATAACAATCTTTGAATCAATGACAGTAGTGCACAATTAAATCAAGAAACTTCTCCATTAAAGTAAAAGCAGGTGGTCGAGTTTCATAAAAGAATAGAGGCTGAAGCATAGTAGTGCAAACTTCAGTCTGTTAAGTCTTATACAAAATTTTACGACCCTTTCTAAATGCATGAAAGGGTCTATAAATACTATACTAATCTAAAATATCTATCAAAACAGAAAAGCTAACTAAGCTGATGTCAATAAATTCTAGTTCCTATTTTGCTGGCGATCGGAGGAGCTGGACGATGAATCACTCTGTCGGCTGCTTTCCCTTGTACCTGAGTTGATTGATAGCGAGCATTGGCTCAACTTCAGGAGGTTTTTTGAGCCTGGAACTGAGCTGGGCAGCATAGGTGGAGTCCTGGATCTCGGGGATCATGTATTGCACGGCATCGGTTAGGCACTGTAGAGCAGATCTTTGTTCATGCGGCTTGATTAGAAACCGCCAATATGCATCCATGTCTAAAGAGTTAACCGCGGTAATTAACCTTGCTCTGTTCTCTAAATCAGGGTAGCATGTTTGTTCCAATGTATATGCAGTAGTAATTTTGCCAGGCGTGCATTGGGAAGCAATATTGGCCAAATATAGAGTATCATTTACTAGATCGGCCAAATTACCAGCGGTTAATGTACATCTTGATGCTGCTCTTTCTGCCTTTAATATTTGTGTCTGCCATTCTGTAAACAATATATTTTTATGGACTTCCAATATCCGAGGTAAATTGGCTTGCTTGCCTGACTTTGAATCTTGCCATTCAAGATAATTTGAGATATCTTCTTCGGCTTGATTATACTCTGCTCTAATCTTTTCTACCTGGTCACTTACAGTCGTAGCCAATTCACAGAGTGGTTCCGCCTGAGAAAGGGATTGCGCCAAGAGTTTAACTTGAGATACAAGCGCTTTGTTGATTATCATTGCCTCTTTTTTGAATTCTTGTATTTGTGCATCTCCCTTGGTGGCTTCTAACTGTGTTGTAATTTGAGCAATATATTCATCTTTAGCCTTTAAAGATTGCTCATTTGCTGCTTTTAGCTGCTCCAATGCCTCTGTCAACTCTTTCTGTCTTTGGATGGCTGCCTGGGTGATCGACTGTTTCTCCTCCTGCCATTGTTGCATCAATTGGCTATTGATTTTCTGCTGTTCCAATAGTTGCTCACTTATGCGCACTGTTTCTTGTTGGTGTCCTGTTGATCGCTGCTCAGCTTGCATTACCCTTTGTCTGACATCTGCTAATTCCGTTTGAAGAGTTAAAATCTCCTGGTCCTTTGTCTTTAAGAGAACTGCTACCTCTGAGGCCTTGTCAATAGTGGCAGCCGAATAAGCTCCC